>JAUTBS010266611.1:0-11149 GCA_032361285.1 Aequorea victoria
GTGAAACATGTTCCTGATGTACGTCTCAACTTGTTATCAAGAAGTGCTCTGGATCGTTTGGGATACAAGCAAGACTTCGGAAATAGTCGCTGGAAGCTGACCAAAGAAGTGCTGATAGTAGCAAGAGGGCAAGCATGTTGTACGCTCTTCAAGACTCAGATGAAGATCTGCTCAACCAGCCTGAATGCAGTTGAAGGTGAGACTTCACCTTACGTGTGGCACAAGAGGCTAACCCAAATAAGTCATGGAGAGTTGAAGATATTGGCAGAGAAGGTGCTCATTACCTTTGCCAATGGTATGACTCCTGAGTCATGTTTATTTAGAAAATAGAGGAGGGTGTCATTCAGGTCGTTATCGAGGAAGAGATCAGAGGTGTTGAGTCTGGTACACTCGGATCTTTATGGACCTATTGAAGAAGATACTTTTGGAGGCAAAAAGTATTTTCTGACTTTTATCGACAATACATCAAGAAAAATATGGGTGTATTTTCTGAAGACCACTAACGAGGTATTCTAGTGTTTTCAGAGGTTTCATACTATGGTGAAACAAGAGACCGAGAAACGTTTGAAGTATCTCCGCACAGACAATGGAAGCGAGTACACAACAGACGAGCTTAGAGTCTATTGTGATGACCGAAGTATTCGGCATAAGAAGACAGTCCCGGGGACACCCCAACATAATGGCGTTGCAGAGAGGATGAATTGCACAATTATGAAAAAATCAAAATGTATGCTCAGAATGACCAAGTTACCTAAACCATTCTGGAGAGAAACAATTACTGCCTGTTATTTGCTGAACCGATCATCAGCTATCTCGCTGAATTTTGAGACACCCGAGAAGATCTGGACTGGCGTAGATGTATCTTACTCTCATTTTAGAGTGTTCGAGTGTAAGGCCTTTGCTCATGGGTCGAGGAAGCAAAGATCCAAACTAGAAGACAGATACTCTCCATGCATTTTTGTGGGCTATGAAGATGAGGAGTTTAGAGTCAGATTATGGGATATTGAGATGAATGTGGTAATCTGGAGCAGAGACGTGATTTTCCACGGAGACCAGACGTTTGAAGACTTTGTTCAACAGCCAACAAAGTTTGTCAGTTCTCCAGGAATTATACTAGCTCTTGTACAAGAAGGTGCCACGGAGGATGTACAAAATCCAGAAGTAGAAGAAGGTGTCGAGCAGGGGAAGCATACTCCTCCACCAGTAGTCAAAAAAGAAGGTGTTCAGCAGGGGGAGCATACCCCTCCACCAGATGATGAGGTAGAGAGTGTTGAGCCGGGTGAGCAGACCCCTCCACTAGAAGTCGATGCCGAGGGTGTTGAGCAGGACGAGCAAATCCCTCCACCAGAGATCGAGAAACCTCAGGAGAGAAGAACGGCCGGAGATGATAGGTCGCCGACTAGAGATATTGTTTCTGATGATATAACAGCTGATGGGGATTCTGAAAGTTATCGGGAGGCACTGACCCAGAGACAGAAAGGACAGAGAAGCACAAGAGGTGAAGATAGTAGAGATGCACTCAGATAGGAATCCTGTAAGCATAATGATGATAGCTGTGTTCAGGGACAAGCTAGATGTTTGCAGAGATCTGGACGGACTGGACTCTAACGGAAAGGTTTGACGACACTTCCTCTCCCAGGGGGATGGAGGGGGAGAATTGACAGGATCCATCCCATCCTGAAGTTAGTCCTCTCATACATACGCTTGCAGCCTTTGAGGACTTTCTCTTAATGTTGCCTATAATTGTTGACGAATGCATTATCACGAGGATTGGTTTTTTGCAGGATAAGATTTAAAAGATTGATGATTAGGATACGATGAGATTTGGGGGATGCATCAGAGATCACCTCATTGTCTATAAAAGGAGCCTTCTTCGTTGAAGCAAGGTAGAGTGATGTGAATGAACAACAGAGTGAGAGTTTTCTCTATGATATGATCGATTGTTTCGATTGAGGTGAGGGATTGAGGTATTTTGTTTTGCTCTGCCTATTTTAGGTGTGTGAGTATTGAGAGTATTAGAAAGTTGAGATTGAGTGTTTGTAAACAGAGAGAGTGGTTTCTTTTTGGGTTTCTCTCTCCTCTCCATTGTATCTCCTCCACCATTTATTAATCCCAATTTGTTCCTGCTCTCCGTGTACGTAGGCCTGTAAGCCGAATCACGTAACTCATCGTCTATTGTGTGTGTTATTATTTGCCGGTGACAGTGAACGGTCCCAACAAAAATTTCATCTGCTTCACTTTCAGAGCTCCAGTAGTTTGTTGACACCCGCATTAGAAGATTTAAAAGCTCAAATTATCTTTCACACCAACATTAGAAGATTTAAAAGCTCAAGTCCTTGTGCGAGTGCGAATTCGCAAAGGTTATTTTAGATCGGTTTGAGATGTACCAGGCTCGAATTCACTTTTTGTATGGATCTTCGGTCCTGCAGAGAGAAAACAAAGTCACTGTTCAGCGGGGTGTTCTTGCCGAAATCTTTCTTCGATGGCTAAGTTAGCAAGTAGAAGCCAAACCTAGAACTAGAGGTAATAATAGAAAAATTGCAGGATAATATTATGTAAGATAGGAAAATTTGCACATACCTGTGGGTTTTCTTGACCCCCATATTTATAGGCAACGAAGGTATCAGGGGGGACAAGTTGTCCCCATCCTGGGTGACTATGCTCCTATTGTCCCTTTATTCCTGATCAAGTCTAGTCTTGCTTTGGTAGGATAATGATGATGTAGCAGGCATTGAATGCCCATTAATAGTGCATTGAATGCCCATTAATGGCGCATTGAATGCTCATTGATGACTCATTTAATGTCCCTTTGTCAGCTCCTTCATCCTTACTCAGGCTGTCGTGCTTGGATCTCAGCCGAGGGATATCTCGGTCCACCTCCTTGGTGCCGAACTGTTGCTTCTACTCAACCATGCTCGACCCACCTTCTGTGGTGCTAAAGTATATGATTAGTCGTCTCTCGTTCCTTATTGGCTTGGCCCATTTTCGGTCGTCCTTCCCTTGTAATTCGACCCATATTCCATGAGTTTGGGCCTATGTAAGAAGACCTGGATCACCCAGAATTGGGCACCTTCATTTGCCCCCCAACTCTCATGTTTTGGTAGGAAATGCGGGAGTTGATTGTATCTCGGTCGGTAGATATGCTCGGCCCATGTTCTATGGTACCGAGTTTCATGCGCGATCCCGCCTGGTGTAGACACTCTAATTTTGACTAAAGTGCACATTAGGCTTATCCGATTTGTCTCCGATGATGACTATATGCATAAATCGTGTTGAAGGGAACTCCGTACGATCCCGAGAGTCCAAAGAATACTCCAATATACCCAAGAAATACCAAAAATACTAAAAAAACATCCTTGGTGCACCTTTTTGAACTAGGCACACGCTACATTTTCTAAACCAATCACTCACCATATACCCCTTGGTGTGAGCCATGTCCAAGGTGATGCGTGCCACCTTAAGAGAAAGCTTTGTCATTAGTGAGCTTCCTCGCCCAAACCTCTATAAATAGAACCCATACCCCAACCTTTCGAGGGTAATCGTAATGAATGAGTAGGTAATGCGTGAATGAATGGTAATGCGTAATCGGTAATGAATTGATGAAGGATTGAATTGCAATAAGATCAGAACCCAAAGAAGCACCTATACTCTGCTGAAACGCAAACCTAATACCACCCGATACACTACCCGAATCCCCTTAAACTAACTAAATTTTGACTACTCGAGGCTGTACGGAGAATTCATCGAGATAAGATGCGTCGCAGTTAAGGAGACTATCAGAGGTGGCATGCGCCATTACAGGTGGCGTGCTCCACCTCTTCATAAACCAGTGGCCTTTCAGTAGGCTTTTGAACATTTTTTGTAGTAGCAACATGCCTCTGTATTTATTTTATTTATGTACAAAGCATACTAATATGATGCCATCTCCCCTTTAACATGTAATTAAATGCGAGCATGCTTAGAAAACTTTTAGTTTTAGGTTAGATTTTGTTTCATTATTTGATTTTGTTTGATCTCTTTTGAACCTCTATTCTGTATATGTTGATTTTGAAAAACTTAAGACAAGAACTAAGAAGTGCTTAAGTAGAGGCCAATCTTTTGATCGGGCGAGAGGGGTGCTTAACACATTATCTTCTCGTACCCTAACTCCCGAACCATTATCTCTGGTAATGATGGACTAGTACCTTGAGCTTTTTATTTTCTTGGTCTATCATTAAAAACCAAGTGACGACTCCAATTGTGCGGCCTTTAAAACGGACGAACTTGGAGGCTCTCTTTTCAAAACTTAAAACCCTTCTTTTCTTTTAAAAACCTTAAAATCGAGAGCATTTAAAAAACCTTTTTAGAAAAGAAGAGGGCGACACATTTTTTCGAGAGGGTTCCTCACACCTGGCACTTACTGGTGTCGCTGTTAGCCCCAAGATTTTATAATGTGATTATTGATTTTAATGATAACAAACAAAATCTTAATAAAAGATCAAATATTTTTGTAACACATATCTTTTTAATATAAATCAATTGCTCAAATGAATTAGAATTCTTATGAATGGTTAACACTCATAATTGGGGTTGACCATGTATTTAACATGTTAAGTGTTTTTGGAATTAAACCAAGTAATTAAATGATTGAAAAATCATTTAATTCATTCCCAAACAAGGCTTAAAGCTCAGAATCAAAAGTAGAACAATTCGGAAGAAGTTAGCACTTTTGAGTTGACACAAAGTTTTTATGAGTCGACACAAAAGGAAGAAGTCTCGGTAGTTTGTTTAACAGACAGACGTGAGTCGACACAAAGGCAGTGTGATTCGACCCAAGTCTCTCCACTCTCTGGACTTTTCTCTGCAGCAAGCCTAAGTCGATACAAGACATGTATGAATTCACACAAGACAGCCATGAGTCGACACAAGCAGTACATGAGTCGACACAAGTGAAGGCTTGAGAAAGAAACTGAGGCTTCATCAACGTGAGTCGACACAACCAGGCTGTGAGTCGACACACCTTGAAGATATCCAAAGTTTTAAAAATGTGAGTCGACTCCACCTCAGCATGAGTCAACACACAACCGAGAATTACGGAACATGAGTCGATACAAAGTAAGCAAAATCCATATTTTAAGGAACTTGAGTCGACACAACTTCAAATGAGTCGACCCAAAGTTACGATCTCAGCAAATCTCAATGCGCGTATCTCGCGAAGTTATAGCATGATTCAAGGAACAATTTTGAATTTAAATGGATTAATTTTAATTATGAAAATAATTAAAAATTAGTTGAAGATCAGATCACCAAGATTCATGGAACAAATCAAGGAATAAACAGTTACTAAATTTTAGGATTTGATGCGAAGAACAGATGGAATGATCAGCACAATTTCATAAATGATTTTTGAATTGCAACGACTCTCTGAGGATCAAAATTAGTTATAGTGATGATTGCGAATCAAATCAGACTAGATCAACAATCACTGCTTGATTCAAAGAAGAGATCAGATCGTGATTCAAAAATGCTTCAACGACTATTTTTCTAAAGCTATTTAAAGAGCAGCCGTTCAACTCCAAAGATAGAACTTACAACGAAGAACTCAGATCTTAGAAGAAAACATCATTCTCATTCTCATACTCTCATACTCTGATTCGAAAAAACATGCAAGGGATATCAGTCACATATCATTAGTTCGTGAGAGAACTTCAGATTTGTTATTTCCAAAAAAAGGCTACATCAATCATCTATCTACTTACTCTGTGTTTAGCTTTTTTATTTGAGAGCTTACTGTAATATCTGCTCTACTAAGAGAGTACTTTCTGTTTGATATTCTAACACCAAAATCACTACAACAATCTTATTCAAGTAGAGGTGAGTCACCTGCTACTGATGTAGGACACAAAGAAAAAGATCAAAAGTGCTAAAAGCAGTGAAAGCTTCAGAACGCAGCTGTGTGGATCTTGTAAAAGGTTTGGAGCACACCTGTAAGTGATTTGTTATAGTGAAGAAATTCTCAAGATGTGTTTGAGGAGTGGGTGTAGGCTGGAATAGCCGAACCACTATAAATCTGCGGTGTCCTTCTCTATCTCTTTACCTTAATTCGTTTGTTTGTGTATATTTGTGTGCATATATAGGTTGCTAGTTTTAAATAATTTTTAAAACACAAGTAAGATTTAAAGACCCTATTCACCCCCTCTAGGGTCATCCTTTAGTTAACAGTCACTTTACTGTTTTGTCAATCCACGTGTCATATATCTATTCGGTCACTGATGACGTGCTCACACTTTCATAAGCGTCGCTGACGTCAGTTCGTACTCTGATGTGACCGTTAGGAATTGATTACTCCTCTGAATTATTGGGCTTAGTCGTTGGACCTCTGGATTGAACCTATGCTTGGATTTTAAAACATCTTCACTGGATTGGACCTCTGTTCGAATTTTAAAATGTCTTTTCACTTCCATACGTGCCCCTAGGCCCTCTAACGTGACCCCTAGATTGATTGAGGTTCTATAAATAGCCCCTTTAGCCTCCCTCATGCCTCCATTTTGTTATCTTTGCCAAATTTTTGTAAAAACTTCTCCGAGAGTTGAGAATCTCCCTGCGCCCTTGCCATCACTGGTCTGACTCGTCGTCGCTGCATTCATCGTCGTCATCGTCTTCTTTGTTCTCGTAAGTAATCTCATCTTTTTCTTTAGTTTCAATTTTTGTTTGCCTTCACCTACAGTCTTCTTTGTTAGTCCCTTTTTCTTCTCATAGTCTTGTTCCTTTTTCCTGGGTTCCCTTGAATTTTTTGGTTTTCCCCCCTGTTCTAGGTTTTTTTGAGTTACCTTTGAATTTTTCTTATTCTGGGTTTTTGGTTAGTTCCGCCTTGTGTGCTTCATAGCTTCAGTCCTTCATAGCTGTAGCTCGGCCCTATAAGTTTTAGTGGGCCTATGGGTAAGTTTAGATACATGTGTGTCGATCCCGAGGCCATGTAAGTTTAGATACATGTGTCTTCAAACAAGGACGGCTTCACTTACTTTCTCAATTCCAAGGACAAGGGGCTGGAGCTGATTCGGGATTTACTGGACTCGAATAAGCACTCTGATAATTTTTTCCTAGTCGGTGGCTCCATTGAGTTTCCAGTTGGACATTCTGAAGAAGAGTTTGGCATTCCCCGTCGCACCGGTTGTCTAGGTCAGTGGTTTTATCAAATGACTTAATACTTTGTTGTTTTCGCATTATTATCATACTTCTAATTTCGTTTTCTTTGTGCAGCCACCAGTCTAGTTGGTCACTTCAGGAAGGCATTCAATAAACACATTATTATCGTCGCGTCCCGGATAGGAGAGAGGTCAGCTCTGGCCCTGCTCGATTATATCCCCTCCTACCATCATATACTTCGGCATCGCCATCGTCCCTCCAACCTTCTGAGGGAGACATTGGTGGACTGAGTCCCCCACCGTTCATCAAGCCAGAGCTAGCTCTTCTCCCGAATAAGAAGAGATGCTGAGGGTCAAGACCAACATCAACCTTTGAACAACACCTAAGAAGACCACCAGGGCTTCTTCCTCCGCCGCAGTCCCACCGACTGCTAAGCTTGCCAGACCCAGCTCGGTGGCTTCTCTATCCCTCCATCGGTGACACCGTCTTCGGATGATACCACCTCGGCCCCTTTGATAGATCCGTCCCTGGATCTAGCCACCAACCTGGCTCGATCAAGCCGGAAGAGGAAGGCTGTCGATACCCAATTTGAAGGCCAAGCCTCTGAGGAGCCCGAGGAGGTCTGGGTTCCTATCTTGGGGCTGGACGGTCGGCCTATGCCTGCCTCGGCCATGAGAAGCATCGATCCAGTGTTGCTTTCGAGGTCTCCAAGGTCGTGCTCCTCCCTAGAGACATGACCGAGCATGAGGCCTTCGATGAACTGCATTGGTATTCCCGGACCATGCAATTTATGGTTTGGGTAAGTTCTCTGTCTTTATTTCCTTATTGCCCTTTTATTTCTTTAAGTGTTATGTATTAGATCTGATGAACCTTGACTTGTTTGTGCAGGGGCTCCAGTGTGTCCATTCCCTTATGGACAACTACTTTCGTCTGCGTACCACGACGAGGAAGGCCATGCGCGGCCTCGAGGTCAAGAAGGAGGCTCGACTGGAGGCCAATCAGAAGGTAGTCAGCCTTGAAGACAAGGTAAAGGACTTGGAGGTCGAGAAAGCCCCCATCGCCCTCCAGGTCCAAGAGCTGTAGGCCTAGGCGTCAGTTTTGGCGGCCGAGATGGTGGCCTTAAAGACACATCTTGACGAAGCTGCCAAACAGTTGGAGGCCAACCATCTTGCCTATACAAAGGTTGAAGCTGACCGAAAGGAACACGATGACCAGATATAGAAAATCGATTAGGACGAGGCACTGAAACATTATGTCGACGAGGTGCACAAAATAAAGGCCGATGCCTTGTACTCCGGCTATAGAACCGCCCTCAACAAGGCCGACGTCCTGGTGGAGTCCTCTCTTTGGACTAAAATCCTTGATGATCCATACAGCGGGATGCCCGTCCTTCCAGCAGCCGCCGAGCAAATGCCAATGGATCCTCCAGCCATTGTCGACCTTCCAGACTCCACCAAGCCTGCTGCCGAGGGGGATCACACCGAAGTGATCGAGGTGTGATCTCCCGGGGTACTTGTATTATTTTCCCCCATTTTTTTCTTTTTTTCCTTTCTTTTTTGTCATCGGCCTAGTTGTATATGTAAAGGGCATCGTTTTTATGTAAGCCTTCGGGCACCCCTAATCTATATAATGCAACTTTTATTTCCCATTTTCTCCGTACTTGTTTACTTTCACAAAGTGTAATTATACTGCTTATCCAAATGCGTTTTAGTTCGGTAAATTCTGTAAATGCTGACATGCCCCGTAGAAATGATAAATCTTGATATATAACCAAACATTGTTTTCAAGGATGATGCAGAGCTCCTCTTGCTAAGCCTATCTCGGTAAGACGTTTTGTTCGGTCATCTCAAAAAAAAATCTTCATATATGTTGATGTATGATCGAACTGTTCTAATTTGGCTGCATAGAATGGACAAACTGTTTTAGTTCGGCTGTGAGGGTTGTTCTAACCCTGGGAGTTGTTCTAACTCCCACAAGGCACAAACTGTTCTAGTTTAGCTGTATAGAAGGCACAAAATATTATAGTTCGGCTATGAGGGTTATTTTAGTTGTTCTAACTTATGCAAGACATGAACTGTTCTAGTTCGGCTGTATAGAAGGCACGAACTGTTCTAGTTCGGCTGTAAGGGTTGTTCTAACCTTGAGAGTTGCTCTAACTCCTGCAAAGCATGAACTGTTCTAGTTCGGCTGTATTCAACGTGTGAAATTTTTTATGGATAAATTCTGTATTATTACAATATGTGGTCGTTTACACATTAGTGATAGAAAAAGAATAGATTGGTTCTGTTCCACGGCCAAGGGATGGCCTTCCCACTATTGTCCTCTAGATTGTAAGCTCATGTTCCTGCGATGGACCAAACTTTATACGGCCCTTATCAATTAGCATCGAGCTTTCCTTCTGTTGCCACCCTAGTGTTGCCCATCACCTTTTGGAGCACTAGGTCATCAGGACTGAAGCTCCGAGGCTTGACTTTCTTGTTGTATTTTTTTGCCATTTCTTGTTGATACGCTTGAATTTTGATTAGGACGGTCTCTCAGCGTTCTTTGGCCAAATCCAAATCTCTTGCCAGGATCTAGTTATTTCCCACGTGGGAGAGTTTGTCTACCCATTTTTTTGCCTTTTCCATCATTTTCTTTATTCTATCTAGGATAGTCTTATTGGAAGCCTAGGCTTGGCCGTTGCACTATCGGTAGGCCGAGGTAGAGTTATAAAATTGTACTCCTATCTCGGCCAAGAATGTACGAAAGATCTTTTCATCGAATTGGTTCCATTATTCGAAATGAGGGCTCTTGGAATGCCGAATCTTGTAATGATGTTCTTCCAAATGAACTTTTTTACATCGGTCTCCCTGATGTTAGCCAACGGCTTGGCTTCAACCCACTTTGTGAAGTAGTCAGTGGTCATTATAATAACTCTTTTGTTATTCATGGCCTTAGGTAGGGGTCCTACGATATCCAGGCCCCATTGAGCAAAGGGCCAAGAGCTTGTAAGAGGAGAGAGTTCCCCGACTGGTTGGTATATGATAGAAGCATACCTCTGACACTTCTCACATTTTTGGACGTACTATTGTGCATCCTTTTGCATATATAGCCACCAGTAGCCTTGTGTGATTGCTCTGTGCGTTAGGGACATACCCCCAATATGGCTTCCACAGATTCCCTCATTAGTTTCAAAGAGCAAGTCTTCTATCAAGTTAGGATGCACGCAAATGAGGTATGGCCTGGTGTACGATCTTCGATACAACTTATCCGTTGGTAAGAGCCAAAACTGAGTCGCCTTTACCCGTATTTTATGCGCCTCCCTCTTGTCAACCGGTAGTTGATCGGCCTTGATAAAAGATATGATGATCCATCTAACTTGGAGATATCTTGACAGAGAGGACTTCTACTTGGCCGAGCCCCTACTTTATGCTGGATTTTGGCAGAAAGTTTATAATAATTGTTCTTGGATTGCCAGACTCTGATACCGACGCAAGAGATGCTAAAGCATCAGCATGACTGTTCAGCTCTCGTCCTACTTGCTCAATTTTGAATGCCACAAACAAAGGCTTTGAGCTCCTATTTCACTTTTGCCAGATATTTGTGTTGGATTATACGGAAAATCGCCTACGGATCTTAAATTAGATCATTAATATGGATTAGTTAATTGATTACTCGTAGTTCAAAAAAAAATTACCTTCTAATTTTGGTAGGTTTGAATCAGGAGTGCAACTCCTCAGATCTTTCGATGTATGATCCTATTACCCGATCAGTAAAAACCTGGTGGGTGATCACCAAATCTGGGCGCCGCCTCTCCTCTCTTTTCTGATCTCTTAAATCCTAGCCTTTTACAAAAATGAGTTGTTCTTATTGTAACCTAAAATCATAATAAGCCTCATATTTATATATTAGGTCAAGTGAGGAGAGAGACATAATCTGCAATTATGGACTACACCGGGAATCCAAGGATAATAATTAAATTAGTTTCAAAAGAATTAAAAATTATATATCAGCACCCCGTGATATATTTCTAATTCTTTTAATT
>JAUTBS010266833.1:0-11148 GCA_032361285.1 Aequorea victoria
TTGTGTATGTAGTCCTATAGTTTTGGAGTTTTTAAAAAAACTAAATTTTTTTGCTCTGATACCAAGATTGTCACGACCCAAATAGGTTAAGATTCACGACCTACCAGTGAGTCAATGCCCAACCGAGGCCTCTATCATATAAGTTTAGAAATTTTCGTTCCTAATTAAAACTTTTTACTTGATTATTAAAAATATTATTTTTTGTTGTGGTTTTGAAAAAGGGATTTAGGTTTACACCATGGAGTAAAAAGATATTATTTTTATGGAAGCGTGTCTTCGAGCATATTTAACATAACTCGCAGAGTATTCTAGTGTTTAAAGTAAAAGATAGTGTCTACTCAGTCTCTACCATACAAAAAAATATATCGACATCCAAAAGTTAGAGATTCTATTATACAATGCCAAATTAACACTTAGAATGTGCCTATATTTGGTTTTTAGTCTTTTCGAATTTCTAGGAGCAAAATGGTAATTTTACCCCTTGTCTCAAAATTCTTGTTTTAGTTAATCTTAAGGTTTCTGGACGTCCTGAGTTTGAATATGAAGTTATAATTATCATTTGAAAGTTTCTTGACACTCATTGGTAAAAAGATTTTCAAATGTCTTATTTGAAAAATATTCTAAGCTTTGAAAACTTAGTTTCAGAGGTGGTTTTGGTTGTTGTTTTAGTAGTCTTATAGAGGCTGAATTTGGCAATTCTGGGCTTCAACAAGAGTGGAAATAACATAATCTTTGGAGTTTCAAGGTATTCATGGTGACTAGCCAAAGTTGGCTAAAAGTCGCTTTGGTGAAATGTACACAATTTTTCTCCCAACTTTGGGCCAATTTATTCCTGGGTTCTGATCATTATTAAATAAGAATTTCTTCATGAAAGTTTTAGTATTTCATGTTATCCTTTTAGAGAATCAACAATCAGAACATTTGGAGTTTTGTAGAGATCATCGTGAAGGTCCAAAGTTGGCTAGTTTGAACATGAATGAAGGCTTATGGTTTTGGGACAGATTAAGGGGCCAACTTCACCTCACTGTTTCTTTGTGTTCTATAAGGAACTTGAAGAAGTGAAAAACATAAAGTTTTAGTTCATTATCATTCCTTTCCAATTGTATAAAAATCAAATAAATTGGAGCTCTTTGCTATGATTTATAGGGTCACAAAGTTGGCTGGTTTGCATGCATGTGGGAATTTTGAGTTTTGCAACAAATTGAGTAACCAATTTTGCCTCAATTTTTAATTATGTTAGGGACAGATTTTGGAGATGTTAAAAACATAAAAATTGTATTTTAATATTTCATATAACCAATCCAAAAATAATCAAGCCATTTGGAGTTATAAAGAAATTATGGTGGCCATCCAAACATGGTTGTTTTGCAATGCCTAGAATTTCTGGGTTTACAGATTCGATGAGTCATCTTTGCATCACATTTTTGATGTGTTCTAGTCAAAATTAGAAGAATCCTAAAATACAAACGTTGTATTATATATTCAGATCTTTCCAACCATATTACGATCATACAATCCAGAGCTCTGAGCTAAAAGTTATGCAGTCTCAAATTTGGATATTCTTGGCATAATGTCATGAATTTTGAGTTTTGAACAAATTTAAAGAACTGATCTTGGCTAGCTTAGAGGCCGATTTTGGAAAAACTTAAAACATGAAAAATATATTTTAATGTGCTATCTAACCAACCCAAAAACAATCAATCCATTCGGAGTTATATTCAACCCATGGTGGTCATTTAAAGTTGGCTCTCTAATATGAAAATTTGAAATTTCTAGATTTTACCGAGTTTTGTTCAATCTTTGGATTATTTTTTCTCTATGCTCTATACAGAATTAGAGAATGGTTAAACATGACAGTTGTAGTTGTGAGTGTGGTCTTTCCATAGAAATAAGAATAAACTCAATTGGAGCACTGTGGTGGCCATGGTGATGGTTTAAAGACGACTATTTGGAATAAAATACCCAGAATTTTGAGTTGGGAAAATTTGAAAAGCTAACATCTCATCAGTGTTTCTCTATTTTCTAGTCATAATTTGAAGAAGTAAAAAAACATGAAAGTTTTAGTACTGGGTGAGAGATTTCCAAAAAATTAAGAATCAACTAAATCGGTGTGTTGCACATAAAGTAATGATTTTTCAAAGATGGCTATTTTGGAACATGCAACCCAAAAAATATATTTTTATTTTCTTCCCTTTTCCAACCACCGTGGTGACTCCGGAGGGTTGTGTCCAAGCTTGTCGGCAAGAGGGTAGGTGGTAGAAGACCTGTGGGTGATTGCACAATTATGGTGGAGCCTGTGGTGGTGGTGTGTGTGGTGTGAAGGTGGCGGTGGTGGAAGGAAATCAAAATAGGGGAAGAGGGAAAGAGCTTACCGGCGGCAACAGCAGCCTCCGGCGACGGCGGCTCAAGGTGCTTCAGTGGGGTATTGCGGTGTTGGTGGGTGGGGGGTCTGATGGCTAAAATCTCTTCCTCTTCCCGATTTCTGTCCTCCTCCCTTTTCTTCTCTCTCTCTCGGTTGATGGTAGGATAGGACACTTAGGAAGAAAGTGGTTCATTCCACACACATGGGGTTTTTATAATGGCTTAATACATTTAACAGGTGTTGTGGGGTCTTGACAAGTGTCCCATGTGATGTCATTTGGTCCACATATCAAATTTTGGGTGATTTTTGACCGTATAAAAATACCTCAAAATTTGAATATCTTAGAAATATTTCAAAATTTATTTTAGATTAATTCCAACATTCTAAGATTGGCCGTGAAGTCAGAAATTTGATAAAAAAATGTCAAACTCTGGGTTTTGAAGATTTTGAGGGGATTTTAACCTATCGGGAGGTCATGAAGCTGTGAAACATGTTTGTTACTCTTTTGACCGTAAAACAAACTATAGAATAATATCAGGAATATCGTTTGGATAAAAATACATATAAATTTGTTCATTTCGTGAGGCTCAAAGTTGATTTAGTGTTATTTAGATTATTTTCAAGGGTTTCGGGTGGATTTGAGTTCGAGGGCATTGCGCTATTGACTTCGGTTCTTGTTAAACGTTATACGATACTTTTAGGAACTTCATTCCAAGGTTTTTTCCTTTTTGTTTTGTTCTATTTTCCCATACAGTTTGTTCACAGAGTTCGTTTGAGTATTTTTACGGCTCAATTAGGGTTTTCGAGCCTTATTCGAGCTTCCTGAGTTCTTTAACTTGTTTGGTGATGAATCAGCTATGTTAGTTGTGTCAGGAATTTTGTTTCGAATTAATGAAGTATGAATTTTCTTCTTTTGGTTTTCTTCAAGCCTATTTTCTTTTGTCATTTAGTCCAATCTTGTGTTTCAGACCTTCTCGGGTCTATTCGTGGGTCAGGTGTCGGATTTGGATCTTCTCAAGTCAATTTAACGGGTCCAGATATCACAATGAACTTCTTGAACAAGGACCTAGATGCATTCGAAGGCCCCCACAACATCGCACTCATCGTCACACTAGGGATCAAAAACTTCAACGTAAAGAGGATCCTAGTGGATCAGGGGAGCTCCGCCGAAATTATGTACTTTGGCCTATTCAAAAGGCTCGGCCTTAATGACACAGAACTAATGTCGGCTACATGTCCAATGGTTGGCTTCAGCGGCCTATCGATCTGGCCAGTAAGACGAATAAGGCTGCAAGTCCAGATGGGATCGATCAGCCTCCCAACCGAGTTCCTATTGGTTAGCGCGCCCAGTCCCTACAACGCCATTGTTGGAAGGACATGGTTCCATGACCTTAAAGCCATACCATCGACCTTCCACCAATGTATAAATTGTTTGACCATGGACGGGGTGGAAGTGATACGTGGTTACCAACTAACTGTTGGATTCACAGAATAAAAATGTCGACGGATCTTAGATTAGACGCTAACACGGATGTTAGATCGATTATTCGGAGTTCAAAAAATTATACATGCTGATTTTGGTAGGTTTAAATCAGATCTGTAACAAGAACTCCTTAGATTTTTCGGTGTATGATCCAATTCTACTAAATAATTACAAGTGCACTCTAATTTAATTATCTCATATCATAAAGATAAGAGTCCTTATTTGCCGAGTTATATAACACATAATATGATTCTCTGTGTTAAGTTATCAATCCCCGCTTGGCAAAATTTAACTACTGAAAATTTAATTTTATCAAAATCTATAATTCTTGATTACTAAATTCAACTTATTTGATACACTACCGAATTAAATTAATAATTTACTGATCAAGTTTACTGGTAGCATCAAAATTTATAAATTTATCAAGGGGGTATTACAATCCAAAATGGAATATTCTGGACATGAATTCCTCCGAAATATGACACTGATCACATTTTAATATTTATTATCCAAACTACAAGGTTTATTGAAATAATGAGATTGAATCACACCCATAAATAATTTAAAGTAATAAATATTAAAACACGTCAACATTGAATATTTCTCAGGATTAAGAATCTATGTGCCATCGAGCAAACCGTAAAAATTGTATAAGTCCAATCATGTCAGTATATGAATTTTAATTTCATATTTGGCCATGTTCAATACATTCCTGAAATACCGAACACAATCTCTTTTGAATTATCAAACAAATTTATGTGATTAAGATAAACCACTGAGATTCTGTTCGAAGTTATACCGATAGGATATCAATCCTATCTAGGTTGTGAACTAATTTAATTATACAAGAACTCGACTTCTGATCTTCTGTAAGTAAGTCAAGCTCTACTTATCAGAATTCTTATTGTGTATAATTATCGATATTCTGCATATTAATTATCAATAATAAAAATACATTTTTTACAAACATATATATAAATGAGCTGAGACCATCCATTATTAAAATTAATATAAAATTTATGAACACGATTTTATATAAAAACCCCAACACTAACGGCGAAGCAGTGCTTTATCGCCGCACTGAAAACTAAGGGCTCAACCGACCAAGTACAAATGGTGGATGAGCAGGTGGATGTGACCTTCTTAGAAGATAAAACCGCTAGTAAAGAGGTGGAAGACCTCCTAGAAGTCTGGCTGGATGAGCTGGACAATGAGAAGGTTTTCTTGCTCGACAATACTCTTACCGAGAAAGAGAAACAAGATATGCGGGGATTCTTCAAAAAGAACAAAGAGGTGTTTACATGGAGCCCATATGGCATCCCTTGGGTTGACCCGAACTTCATCTGCCACTGACTTAACAGTGACCCTCGACACAAGCCAGTGGTCCAAAAAATTAGACGGTCGGTCGTACAACACACTGAGGCCGTCATCGAAGAGGTCGATCAATTTTTCAAAGTCGGGATAATTAAGGAAGTCCAATACCCCAAATGGCTCTCGAACACTGTAGTGGTGAAGAAAAATAAAGGGAAGTGTAGGGTGTGTGTGGACTTCACTAGTCTCAACAAGGTCTGCTCAAAAGACAGATTCCCACTTCCAAAAATTGACCAACTGTTGAATGCAACAACTAAAAACTCTCGGATGAGTTTTCTGGACGCCTATAGGGGATATCACCAGATCGTATTGTTCTGCCTAGACCAGGAGAAAATGGCATTCATCACCCCATGTGGACTGTATTGCTATAGGGTCATGCCATTCGGCCTCAAGAACACCGGAGAAATATCAACGAATGTTAGCACCATGTTTAAAGACCAACTCAGCCACACAATGGAAGCCTATATCGATGACATGGTGGTTAAGAGCAAGAATAAGGAAGATAATTGGGCCAACCTTAAAGAGGTGTTCGACATCCTCAAGCACCACAAGTTTTGCCTAAATTCCTTGAAATGCACCTTCAGGGTCAGCTCGGGAAAGTTCCTAAGCTATCTTGTCACACATCGAGAATTAGAAGCAAACCCCAACCAAATCAAGGCGATACAGACTTTCTAGCCACTAAAAAGCATCAAGGAGGTTCAGAAGCTGAATGGAATGGCTGCGGTACTAAATCAATTCATCAACAAATCGTCTGACAAGTGTTGGCCATTCTTTTAGCTTCTATCCAAAAGGACCCAGTTCGAGTGGGATGAGGAGTGTGACCTAGCACTTGGAAGGCTGTAAACATACCCAGCTAAGCCCCCGTGCTCGTCAAAGAGAAAGACAAGTAGCACCGGCTAGTATACTACGTAAGCAAAATGTTTTTGGAGACATAGTCAAAGTACATGCCGCTAGAAAAATTAGCATTTGCACTTGTTACAACCTCCAAAAATCTCATGCACTATTTTTAGGAGCATCCAATCACAGTCCTCACAGAATACCCACTAAAGGTCATACTCAGAAAGGCAAACTTGTTTGGCAAATGGGCAAAGTGGGCAATTGAGCTCTGGGACTTCCATATCAAGTACCAGTCTAGGTGAGGAACTGTTCTTTTACCTGGCAGTCTCCCAGCATGTAGTAAACGCAGTGCTCGTCAAAGAGGAAGACAATCAGCACCGGCTAGTATACTACGTAAGCAAAATGTTGTTGGAGGTAGAGTCAACATACCTGTTGCTAGAGAAATTAGCATTTGCACTTATCACAGCCTCCAAAAAACTCATGCACTACTTTTAGGCGCATCCAGTCACAGTCCTCACAGAATACCGACTAAAGGTCATACTCAGAAAGGCAAACTTGTTTGGAAAACTAGCAAAGTGGGCAATTGAGCTCTGGGACTTCCACATCAAGTACTAGTCTAGAACCTCAATAAAGGCGCATGTCTTGGAATATTTCATCGCCAAATTTGTGCCTCACCGTGATAGGCCCCTAGAAACTATTAGCTTGGCCAAAGTCCAAACTGTAACCAAGCTAGGGGTTGAGCTCTTCAGACGTGTGGAAAATGTTTATGGGAGACGTTTGGAGGTTGTACGTTAATGGCTCCTCAGACTAGAGAGGAGCTGGACTAGGCATCGTACTAATCTTTCCAGAAGAAGAAGCATTAGAAAAAGTAGTCAGACTCGACTTCCAAGCCTTCAACAATGAAGCTGAATACGAAGCGGTACTAGCCGGACTACGAGATGCCAAGCATTTTGGGGCAAAAAAGCCTCATCCTCTATAGCGACTCACAACTCATCACTATCCAACTCACTGGAGGCTACCAAGCAAGGGACGAGAGGATGAGCAAGTACATGAAAACATCCAGGGAGCTATTCAAAGAGTTCATCTCCCTCAAAATCGGACAGATATGAAGAAGCCAAAACAACCACACCGACGCTTTAGCTTATCTAGCCTCCGCTCTCGGCCCTAGCGGATAAAGAATACTTATGGTCCAACATCTAGAAGACCTCAACATCAAAAGAAAAAAGGTATCAGTCATGATGGAGCTCAGTCCAAGTTGGATGGATCTGATCATTGCTTAATTACAAAAGAATGAGCTGCAAGACAATAGGAAGGAGGCACAAAGAATTCGACACAAAGCAACTTGGTACTGGCTCTCGCCTTCTAACCAACTCTAAAAAAATTACTTTATATGCCTATACCTTTTGTTCGTCCACCAAAGCATGGTAGAAGACCTGCTTTTTGAAATTCAAGAAGGTATTTGCAGAAGCCACACATGGGAGGCGATCTTTAGCCCATCGAGAAATATCACTAGGCTATAGGTTGTCATACATGCAGGAGAATGCCCAACAATATGTCAGGAGGTGCAAAAAATGTTAAATGTTTGGCCCTATGATTCATCTCCCAATCAAGAACTTGTCACCTACGAGCCCTTAGCCATTTTCCCAGTGGGGACTAGACATAGTCAGGTCACTATCGAAAGTGTCGAACAATAAAAAATTCTTTATAACGACCACTGACTACTTCACAAAGTGGGTCAAAGCACAACCCTTAAGCCAGATAAGGGACACAGATGTAAGAGAATTTGTATGAAGAAACATAGTCATCAGGTTTGGCATTCCAAAAGTTTTCATCTTAGACAATGGCACACAGTTCAACTATCGACTGTTCAAAAGCTTCTGCGCCGAGCTAGGAATCTAGAATCACTATTTAACCCTAGCTTACCCTCAAGGCAACGGACAAGCCATGGCCTCCAACAAGACCATTCTAGATGAAATAAAAAATTCTTGAAAAATCAAAGGGCAAATGGGTAGATGAGTATACCCACGTACTTTGATCCTACTGGACGACACCTCGGTGCTCCACAGGGGAAACACCCTGGTCATTAGCTTTTGGCGTTGAAGTAGTCATCCCACTCGAAGTCTCCCTTCCAACCCTGAGGACGGAGATGTTCACGACCGAAGGCAACAATGAGGCTCTAGGACGAGATCTATACCTCGCAGAAGAAAGGCGTGAGGCAACACTCAAACGCTTGGCAGCCCACCAAAAGTAGATAGCAGACTTGTACAACAAAAATGTCAACCCTAGGGATTTTGGCCCCGACGACCTGGTTCTAAGGGGAGTCATGTCGAACACCAAAAACCTTAGTGAGGGAAAGCTCAGCTCGAATTGGGTAGGTCCCTACAGAATCACCTTAATAGCAGGGCACGAGGCCTACAGACTGGAAGACATGGAAGAAAGGAGCATTTCTCGACCTTGGAACGTCATTCACTTGAAGTTTTTCCAACATTAAATTCTCTTCTTCATTTTTTTTGTGAAGAAACGTATACCTTTATCATTAATGAAACACAAGTTGTGCTCTTCTCTCAAATCAAGTTATCTATCTATCTATCTAAAGTTGGGGGCATACACTCGGCAGAAAACAAAAGTGCTGAATCGAATTGTTCAGTGAAAAATAAACGACGACGAACGGAATTATTTGATAGAAAATTAACAATGCCAAACGGGATTGTTCGGTGGAAAAAAAAATGTTGAACAAAATTATTTGGTGAAAAATAAACAATGTTGAACGAAATTGTTCGGTGAAAAACAACAATGCCAATGGAATTGTTCGATGAAAAACAACAAGTGTTGCACGAAATTATTCGGTGGAAAAACAAAAAAAATGTCGAATGGGATTGTTCGGTGGAAAATAATGAAGCCAAACCAAATTGCTCAGCAAAAAGTATCAAAGATGAGAAAGCACCTTGAAGAAAACGGTAAAACATTCATTCAAGATAAAAAAGGAAAGGCAAAACATCACTAGCAAAAGAGAAAAAATCCCTTATATTAATCAAAGAGTGTCGGTTACAAAAAATGTTCGGGAACATAATGCTCAACCATAAGTTCAAAAAAAATGACAAGTCAAGCCTTAGGAGGTGGAGCCGCAGTCGGCGAGCCCGAAGAATCTTAGGCCAAAGTCTTGACCGGATGAGGGGGAGCCTAGATGAAGAGCGAAGAGTCAGCAGGCACGTCGGCCGCCTTAAGGACTGACTCCCAGCCCGACTTCAACAGGGAGATGCGGAGCTCCTTCACCTACCGAATGTACTCCTGGCTCGCGTCGTCTCATCTTACCTCACAGTCCTTATCATCGGCCTCCTTCTAAGAAGCCTTCGCAGCTTCCTTCAACCGTACAATCTCAGCTTGAGTTAGAACTAGGGCATCACCAGACTTCTTATGCCCACCGTCCATCCTAGCAAGCTCAACCTCAAATGGTTATGGATGACCATGGCTTCTTATAGCTTCTTCTCGACTTCCTCAAGCTTTGTGAAAGTCTCAGCTCCACGCTTGAAAAGTAGTCGATGCTCCTTAACCAAGAGTTCAGCCATAACGTGCAGTCGCTGCGTCATCTAAAACAACACATTAAAACTGAACATACAAGAAGAACATATCGTACAACATAAGGTAAGATGTTTCAAAGGGAACGAGGAACTTACCACCGTGGCCATCTGGATAGTGCCCTTCATCATTCGAGCATCAATAGCGACAGAGTGGGAGGCCATGTCCTTGGGCAGATAAACTCCCTTGGAGAGCACAAAGGCACCTAAAAAAAAGCCATGTCCTGGTCGTTGACATTGTTCGGCCTCAGGGCGACCACCAATGTAGGAGCCCATGGGGCAGGTGGTGGAGCTTGAGAGCCATTTGCCTCGACGACAGGAGTACCCACAACATCGCCATTAATGGACAGGGAGGCATAATCGTCGGTTGGGATCCTCGGCCTCTTCCTTGGCAAGGTTGCCTCTGCGGTAGGCTTAGAGGCAAACTCCTCGGTGCCTAGTTGCCCGATTGAGAGAGCCGGAGATGATCCCTGAGACTCAGACCAGGGAGCTGAAGGCACTTGTGCCGAACTCTCACCCTCGGTGGTGAAGGCCTCCTCTGTCAAGTTGATGATATGTCGCTGCCTCGACATTTTGTACACCTCGATCGACAAGCTGGTGCATAGACTTTGGTGGTCGGATAGAGACAGCGATGGGTTCCAGATAAGCAACACGGATGGCATGGCCTTAGAGTTAGAGTCCTCTGGGGGCACAACGAGGTCTACAATAGGGACGTGATCATAATGTGGTTGGAAAATATGTCTGCAAGGTCAGTCGGTGCAAGGTCGAATGACTCCTTGATAGCTGGGAGCGTAGCCGAGTAGTTCAAGTGTCAACCATCTATACAAGGCGAGGGCTCTCTCTACAGCCTGACTGTTCGCCCCTCCCTGGGCGTTATTGGAATCTGTAACTGCAACACAAATATAATTGTGAGAATCAAGGCATGATATAAATATGAACGAAAGAATAGAAAATTAAGTGATGGCTGACCTGGATGGCCGTCCACATGGAGAACTCTGAATTCCCACTATGCATCATGGGTTGACCAATAAAAGTTTCCTCCAACCCTCAAGAAGTTAGAGGCATACTTATTGGTGTTCAGGAGGTCATCCACCACCTTGTACCTAGGACGCCTTGCTCGAAGATAATAAGTGGTCTAAGGAGCATTGTGTGCCAATGTATAACAATGCATGATCTCGGCGAAATCGAGAACAATGGCATACAACCTATTGAGATGAACCACACCCATCACAATATAAAAGAAATTAACAAAAACCTTTATAGGGCTAAGGTTGCACCTGTGCAGCATCTCCCAGAGGAAAGGATGAAGAGGAACTGAACGCCCCCCTCAACGATCGAGAGTATTAGAAAGAGAGCAAAGCTCAACCCCCCAATGGTTGGTGCATCTTTTTCGACCAAAGCCAAGGTCACGTTACTAGGAATTTGGTAATGCAACCAAAACTCGGTCATGTTTGCAGCACCCTCACACATCGATCTAAACCTTCTTATTTGGGGCAAAGTAGTGGTCGGCGAGTTTGTGG
>JAUTBS010266944.1:0-11147 GCA_032361285.1 Aequorea victoria
TTTAGAATTAATTTAGAAATTTTATTCAATTTGTTTCGACCATGAGTCGACACAAAAGGCCTCTGTATCGACTCAAACAGGTAAAAAGGCAAGGGTGAGTCGACACACAGAGGTTGTGGGTCAACCCTACATGGTCTGCCAAGGCTTCAAAGGGGGAGTGGGTCGACTCATGGGTCTGTGAGTCGACCCAAGGGGTCGATGCCAAGGGGCTGATATTGACCCTTAGGCACAAAAAGTGCTCTGTGAGTCGACACACAGAGGCTATGGGCTGACTCATAGGGTAAAACAGAGGCAATAGGTCAACCCAACAAGAGTGTGAGTCGACACAATGGTGCAAGGGTCTCGGCATGGTCTTGTGAGTCGACCCAAAGGGGTCTTGTGTCGACTCAAAGCAGGATAAACTCCATGAGTCGACTCATGAAGACCATGAGTCCACACCACAGCATGGGGTCATCCTCCCACGTCGTTTGGGTCGACTCAGCCGAAGCATGAGTTGACTCAACTCCTCATGGAAGCCATGGAAGGTTGCCGAAGCTTGGGTTTTTCTCTGTTTTCTTCTTCGTTTCTTTACTTTAAACATTATCTATGATATTTTATCATGTTTTGGGATGATTTAGACATATCATATTAGTAGATTACATCCTAATGTTTAGGGGTCTACGATATATACCTGTTATGTAATATATATATACATATATATATCGTTATTGTTATATATATATATATATATATATATATATATCTTAATTACACGTGCCTCGATCTATGGTTCTAATAATATAACATGGTATTTACATTTTATTTGCATGCTTGGGTGATTTGATTCTTTAACTAATCCATTGACCTACGATATAATAATATAATATATATATATAGACATATACGTTCTATAGAAGAACAACAGAAATAGAGGGATCTTCGTACCCAGAATCACCTAATGGTGATGACGATCCCTAGGATGGTGATGGTGATGGTGATGGTCTCGGTGGTGGTGATGCCTTCAGTGATCCAAGCCAATGCCTGGTGGTGGTGGCAGAGTGGTCTCGGCTGTGATGATGGTGAATAGAAGAGGGCAGCGACAGTGGTGTGTGTGTGAAGCAGAGATATCGTGAGAGAGAGAATTCTGAGATTTGGAGATTGAGGACGTGAAGAGGGAAGGGTTAAATAAGAGGGATTGGGGGCACAAAGTCAGGGATTCGTTCCCTGATTATGCTATGGGATCCATATCTTTCCAAACCAACTCCTCCCTTTTTGGAAGGAACAACTGACTACCCAGTCAGCGATTTCCAACTTTCATTAATTCCTTTTTCTTTTGTTTATTTCTTCTTTTAATAATTTAATTAATTTAGTAACAAGATAATTCACTTTAAATTAAAATTTATTTTTAATTAACTTAATATTTCAGAACCTATTTCATAAATTTTATTTCACCTAGTATTTATTTAATTAATTGATTTGTTAATTAATTAAGTGATATATTGAATTAATAATTATTTAAAAATTCTAAATTTTTATCGAATTTTACATCACGACCCTCTCTCTCCTCCACAAACTTTTTTGCAATTCAACATCCTTCTGCAATTCCACATTCTTCTACAATTCCACATCATTCTTTCCCTTCTCCTTCCACACTAGCTCCTGCTTCCTAGTCCATTTATCCTTCTTCCTTAGAGAAAATGAATGCCAAATTTGACCATCTTGTTGACATTATTAAGAAACTGAATGAGAGAATGAATCTCTATGAGTTTCAAATAGACAAATTTCAAGAACAACAATAGTACATGGTCTGTGAATAACTCAAACTAAATTGCATTTTGTCTGCCCTCAATGACCGAATAGATGATGTTTTCCAAATTGGCCTCACTTTAGGTCACGACATGAAAAAGAAAATAAATGAATACCTTGTTTCCAGTGACATGCCACTCAAGAGTATACACACTGAGTATAATCAAGGCACCACATGGAAAATGAATGAGGTCATTCGAAAGATTCAGGACTTCATGGAGTGGGCAGAAATCCAATTGGAGAGCCCAACTGAGCAAGTTTCTAGAGCCTATTGAGAAAACCTCAACAAGAAAGTAGCTCCAGCCAAAGGGGTTCACATTAAAGAAATCTCCGCCCAATAACTCAAGTCTACCTCCTCCAAAAGAAAGGAACAGACTTCGGGAAAAGGTAAGGAGAAAATTGCTGAGCCAGTCAAGAAGAAAGACAATGCAAATTTCTTTGACTCAGATCTCTTCTCCTGTTGGCAAGAAGAAGAACAGAAAGAAGCATCCACCTACAAACGGAAAAACAAAGAAAAAGAAGAAACTAAAATTCAATGCGACGCTAAATGGGAGAAACAAATGAGCGATGACTATTTGTTGTTTTTCTCTATTTTCCATCTTTTCTCCTATCTCTGTAAATCTCTGGGTTGTACACGGAACATACATTTTCTTGATGAAATGAATTTTTTTTATTTCCCTATATGTATTGTTCTTATGAATAGCTGTCATTTTATCTGATGGATGGAAATATTGTCTTTTATTGTTGGTATGCATATTTTCCATTTTTTTCTCTCTAATTAGTATCCCTATTTTGAGATTACAAAGTGGGAGAAATAAAATAAAGAAAAATGACTACATGGGAGAAATAAAGAAAACACAAGTAAAAGAAATATAAGAAAAACTCCAAAGGAAAGATATATCAACAACACATAAAATAGAACAAAATCTTTTGTGTGATTATTAACAACAAAACAGAAAACCGAAATCATCTGTTGGTGTCACTATGCTTCACTCTGCTTATGCTTAACTCTGATGTCCATATTCATTTGGTATCACTATGATTGAATAACTCTCTCTTTTAATTAATTTTTAATTGGTATCAAAATGGCTTAATATTATTTTATCATGCATATGATTGATTTATATTTCGGTAAAAATATCTTAATTGAATTTTTTTTCTTGAAAAATGAAGCATCTCTTTAGGGGGAGGCTTTCAAAAGTCTTTCTTAGAATGTATTTAAATTGTTTGTCATCATAAAAGACGAGGAGATTGTTAGTCCCAAGGTTTTATAATGTGATTATTGATTTTAATAAAGATAAAATGTTTTTCTAAAATATATCTTTTTATATATAAATCAATTTGCTCAAATGAATTTAAATGATCGTGAAAGGTGAACACCCATGATTGGAGTTGACCATATATTTAATGAGCTGTTAAGTTATTTCAGGAATTATTAAATCAGTTCCCAGATAAGACATAAATCTCAGAATCAAAATAGAACAATTCAAGACTTTTGAATCGACATAAAGATCTTATGAGTCGACACAGAAGAAACAGTTCTTGGCACTTTAGCTAGCCGACGGTTTTTGAGTCGACACAAAGAACATCTGAGTTGACACACCATATATATAGTTTTCTTAATAGAAGGACATGAGTTGACACAAATAACTCCACTCACTGAACTTACGTTTGCAGCGAACCTGAGTCGACACAACGGCAGTCATGAGTCGATACTAGTTTCACATGAGTCGACATAACTAAAGGCCTGAGAAAGAAACTGAGACTTCACCAACATGAGTCGACACAACTTAAACATGAGTCAACCCAAAGCAAAGATTCTCAAGTGAGTCAATAGAATCTCAGCAGGAGTCGACACACAACCGAAGATCCTAAAGTTTAAGAATTCTGAGTCGACACACATTGATCATGAGTCAACACACCTCCGTGATTTAAGGAACATGAGTCGACAAACCCTCTACATGATTCAACATACAGAAAGAAGAATCCGTGATTGACGGAACTTAAGTAGACCTAGCTCATTTTGAGTTGACCCAAGGGCGCAATCTTAGTGCGCGTATCTCGCAAAGATTTGTTTTAGATTCAGCGTGATTTGAGGAAATATTTTGAATTAAAATGGCTAGTTGATGATCGATTTTAATCATTGATATGATTTAAAATCAATCTAAGATCAGATCACCAATAATCTCTGCACAAATCAAGGATTATACTGTTATGACATTTCTGGTATTTTGTTGCAAAGAATAGATGGAAGGTACAATGCAATTTTAGAAATATTTTTGAAATTGTAACGGTTCTCTAAAGATTGAAATTAGTTATAGTGATGATTGCGAATAAAATGAAATCAGATTAACAGTCACTGCTTGATTCCAATAAGGGATCAGATCGTGATTCAGAAAGGATGCAATGGCTATTTTTCCGAGGCTATAAAAAAAATGATTGTTGATCATTTAGAACTCAGAGAAAACTTACAACAAGCAACTTAGAACTCAAAATTCAATACAGAAGAAAAAGATCACACTCTCATACTCCCACTCTCATTCTGATACAAAGAGCACCAAAGAGATATCATTCACAGTGCATCAGTTCATTAGAAGTTCTGCTCTGTAAATTCTGAAGAAAATCCATGTCAGCAATCTGTTCATCACTCTATTTTTGGCTATTTCTTTTGTGAGATCATTGTAAACATATGCTCTACTAAGAGAGCTCTACTGTTTGATCTTCTAACATCAATAACCTTTATATCAATTTTATAAAATTAGAGGTGAGTCACCTGCTACTGATCTTTGAGTGTGGTGTAGCACACAAAGAGAAAGATCCCAAGTACTAGAAGCTTGAGAGCTTTGAAACGTAGCTTGGATCATCTTCGTAAAATATCACAAGTGATAGAAGCTAGAAAGCTTCAAAACGCAGCTGTGTGGATCATGTAAAAATGTTTGGAGCGCACCCGTAAGTGCTTTGCCATAGTGGAAAAATTCTCAAGAGGTGCTTGAAGAGTGGACATAGGCTGGGATAGCCGAACCACTATAAATCAGCGGTGTCCTTCTCTAACTCTTTATCTCTATTTTCTTGTGTATGTATATCTGCTTGCATATATAGGTTGTTAGCTTTTAATTGTTTTAAATAGTTTTTAAAACACAAGTAATTTTAAAAGACCCTATTCACTCCCCCCTCTAGGGTCGTCCTTTAGGTAACACCTTCTTCACCACCTGGCATGGATTACAATGAGCTACAAAACATAGCATAAAATTCCAAACCAAACTATTCTAGCACGCCACATACTAACAATTATGTCAAAAAAAGCAAAAGAAAGTAATCATGATGTATGAGCATGAAACAGAACACAAAATAAAATATCTAGAATTCCTTAGTCGAGGAATCCGCCTTACCCAGGCTTTCTAGCAAGTGAACACCAAAGCCATCAATGACTCTTAGTCGGGTTAAGTACTCATAGTGACCCGCTATGAGTCATAGTGACCACCAATGGGGAACTGGATCGTGATACTCTGGGTATTTGGTTGCAAAAGTCATGGGAAGTCTAACGGCCAGTTCAAGCGAGGGACTCATATGAACCAACTGAGTATCTAACTCGCTATGAATCATAGAGCTACCTATGGGGAATGAGATCGGGACCCTCATTAATTAGTTTCATTTGGATGATTTAGTTCCAACTCAATGGAATAGTTTCCATTTAGATTACTTGGTTAGTTTGGCTTGGTTCTTATTTAAATAAATCTTGGAGCCCGAATTTGCTAAGGCCTTGTTCGGTAATTTAATTCGAGACAACCTCATGTAAAGTCTAATCATGTAAGGTTTTTTCAATCATTATTTCTTTCTTTAATTTTTTTTTCTTTTCATTCAAATCAGAAAGTGACTTCTCACATCAACACTTCTCTTCTACGTGGATATATATGTATGTATATATATACATGTATATATGCCATGATTGACAATATTGATTAGATAGAATTTTTTTTTAATGTCAAATCAATTACATATCCTTTATTTCTCTCATTTTATTTTGAAATCAATATGACATGTCACATCGTTAAGACGTATCTCGCAACCCGCCCTCCTAGGCACGCTGTCTCAAGCACAGGCTTGGTTCCTGAGTAAAGAGGTCTTCTAAACTTCTCTCCTCCATTTCACCCCCCCACTGAATTTCTATGTATGTATGTATTATATATATATTTGTTTTATTTTATTTTATTTTGTTTTATAATTCTCTAATTATTTGTTTTGGGTTCAAGTATCCATCTTTTGAACTAAAATGATTTGGGCCTAAAAAATACAAAATTTAGGCCAAATTAAAATTATTTGGGCTTATATAATTCTTTGGTACAATCTCCTAATTAAATATTACTTTGGACCTTAATTAATATTAGGCGCTTACTCAACCCATTTTTAATATTTAATCTTGGTCCTTTTTTAAACCCTTTCATTTTGGGCTTTGAAACTCCTTAATTTGAGTTTAGTCTTTTATAATTTAATATGGGTTTTCTCTAACTCTTAGCCCAACACTTCAATTTTATTTTTCTTTTGGGTTTTATTTGTTTTTGGACTTTACTTGAGCCCAATTCTAAATTCTCAACTTTTGAGCCCATGTTCATATGAACTTTCTATACTTGTCATTATTTTTTTCAATTCTTGCTAACTTGGACAACCCCTAGACCTACTTCAGTTCCCTTACCACATTCTCTTTTTTGAGTTTAGGGTTTTCTCTCTAAGGTTTAGAATTATAATCACCAATCCATGATGCTTAGTGCTTGCTTAACATGTATCCAAAGTATAGGGTATCACACGATCTCAGACGCTCCAATAATATTGTGGCATACTAGCCACGTTCAACACATTCTGGTTTTGAAAATCCTCTAAAAGCATGACCTTAGTCGCGCCGAAATATGGTGGCATACCAAACACGTTCAATATATTTTAGATTTGAAAGACTTGGTAATCATCAGGTGAAATCCTATCCACATGACCTCAGTCGCTCTGGTAATGTGGTGGCGTACCAGCCACGTTCATGACATTCTAGTTTTGGAAATCTTCTACAAGCTCGACCTTAGTTGCGCCAAAATATGATGGCATACCAACCACGTTCAACATATTCTGGGTTTCAAAGACTTTATTGTGAAAAATAAGTAGAATACCTCCACGATATCTTGAACATACAACCTCAGTCACTCGAAATCCTATTCATTATTGGTGGAATGTCATCCACAATGACAGGTATGTAACTTGTCCTTAGTCATTCAAAATCTTATCCCTCTTGAAATCATTGATTTTTGGGATTGACCTTAGTCGCTCGGAATCCTATCCATTTTGGAAACTTCACAGGGGGTAGCGTGGAATGCCATCCAGAATGCTAGGTATGTAACTCAACCTCAGCTGTTAAGAATCCTATCCATCTGGAAAATTTTGATTTGGGGCTCATTTTGCGCATTTTTCTTCAAATTGTTTCTTCATGCGATGTACAAGTAACTCATATTACTTTCAAGCCTAGGAATTTCCTTTTACCTAGATAGTTACCCTAGAAATCATTTTCAAAGTTAGGTGATCACCCTATAAAATATATTTAAACCTAGGTAGTTACCCTTCAGGTCATTTTTGTGTCTAGGTGGTTACCTTAGACCTAAGTGGCTACTCTAGAAACCATTCTCAAATCCTAGGTGATTACACTGGAAAATCGTCAAAACTATGTTCTTACCCTAGAAAACTGACAAAACTATGTGGTTACCCTATAGGTCATCTTTAAAGTTAGGTGGTTACCTTAGAATTCATTTTCAAAACTAGGAGGCTACCCTAGAAATTGTTTCTCAAAACCTAGGTGGTTCACGTAGAATACATCTTCAAACTTAGGTAGTTTCCCTAGATTCTCAAACTTAGGTGGTTACCCTAAAAACTTTTCTTCAACATAGGTTGGCTTTTCAATTTTATGCGATTACCATCAACAACTTCTTTCAGGCTAGGTGGTTACCCTAGAAATCATTTTTAAACCTAGGTAGCTACCATAGAAGTTATCTTCAATCCTTGGTAGTAACCCTAAAGATCTTCTTCAATACTAGCTAATTATCCTAGAAATCATTTTCAAACCTAAGTGGTTACCCTAGAAAGCAATCAGAATCTAGATGGTTAGCCCAGAAAGCATTCTCAAACGTAGGTAGTTACCCTATAATTCATCTTGAATCCTTAGTAGTTACCCTATAGACTTTCTTCAATACTGGCTGGTTATCCTAAAAAACTATCAAAATCTAGATAGTTACCCTAGAAAGTATTCTCGAACCTAGATAGTTACCCTAGAAATTATAATGGTTACCCATGAAAACTATTTTTTTAACCTAGGTGGTTGCCCTAGAAAATACCATCAAAACTAGGTGGCTACCCTAAAGAACACCATCAAAACTAGTTGTTTACCCTAGAGGTTATTTTCAAATCAAGGTAGTTACTCCATAAATTACCTTCTCAAACCTAGGTAGTTACCCTAAAACTATTTTTAAACCTAGGTTGTTACCCTAGAGGTTAAGCAATCGTAAGAGGTTACTTTGGGTGAAGGGATATGAAGTCCTAAGCTACATCACACATATACAGAACCTAAGCAGTTACCTTAAGAACGACAAATATCACAGGAATCATCACAAAACATTCATGTTAAAGACCAACATTAACTCGATGCCAAAATAGTTACCTAAAGCAGGATGAAAATTGAATATCTTAGCAACCAAAACAAACATCATTTAATCATATGTGTCAATCTAGATGACTTTGCAGGAATCCAACACTTCTCTTTGATTTGATCTTCTCAGATTAACCAACTCAATGATGACAACGATGATGCTCAATCCAAAGTCTCTCTAGACCGTGGATGCTTTTGGAACTTCCACACATGACATGACACTGGTGAAAACATTTAGACATTCAAAATGAATTCTACTTCTTGAAAATGTTTTTTAGTACAAACAGTTATTTTTATAACATGTGAAAGACATAGCCAAAAGACACTATAACGAATAACTCTTTTTATTTTATTTCTTGGCTCTAGCTCATCTTATTTATGCCCTCATAGAATGATGGACACGTCTGAGGGTTTTGGGGCACGGCTTTATGAAGAAGGTTTTTCTTCCACCATATTAAGAGTTATCAGAACAAAATTCAAAATTGAAGACTTTCCCATTCATGTTCACAATTCTCACATGTATGTTTATTACAGTTCACTCGTGATGTGTTGTTTGTCACAAAATGGAAAGGTCTTCAAAATTGTGTACTTTAACAATTCATTCATTCTCATGCCTCAACTTTAAAACTATACACTACTTGTCAAGTGATTTAAAGATGGCTTCTCTCGATCTACATCTTGATCAATGCTCCTAGTTCCAATCATGCTATTGATGGCCAAGAAAATCAATGGTGAATGTTCGTAATTTGAATCATGCTTTCGGGGTTCAAGAAAATTGATGGGGTGAATACCCATTGTTCCATGTAGATACAAATGTAAAAGTATAGGGATTTCATATTTCCCTAGAGCCAATCATGCTATCAGGTATCCATCGCACCAAAGGTGGTGCATGTCTCTTGCCTCACAAAGATCCATGTATTTCTTGATGATGAACTTGATGGAATGCATTCTTCCACTCTTAAATCAAAAGCTCATGGTCCTAGTTATGAGGTCAATCATGCGGTCCATCATTATCTGTAGAAGGCGGTGCATGCCCCTAGTCCTAAAAAAAACCATGTATTCTTCCGTAACAATGTAAGGAGGGTTAATGCCTCTAGTCTCGGGCCTAGTTATGCTTCTCAAGTCTTAGATTCTCATTCCTAGGCCATGTCTTTCAATCAAAAAGGACTTTTGTTTCAACTGTAATGTAGGCTAGGGTTTTGGGTTGAGAAAGAAAGGGAAATTGTGGCTCAAATACTTCATTGATGTCAAGGTTTCTAAAGTTAACAGTCATCTCTTCATTCTTGCACCATGTAATTTTTTTCTTCTGACTAAATGTAGTCATCCTTTTTGAAAATTTGTCCTTTTTTGAGTAGACTACTCTTCATTTAATTAGGGGTTCTCCATTCTTTTTTTACAACTACTAGTATTCCCTATCACTATTTTTTTTCTTCTTTCTTCTTCAGTATTCTGTTTCTTTGTATCTTCACTATCTTTTCTTTATTCCTTTTCATTTTTCTTTGTTTGACTCTAGTGTAGGGGATGACTATCTAACAAGGTTATGAAAAAAAGACTTACTCTCTCGATAGGATTTGGAAGGATGATTAGTAAAGAACATTGGATAAAAGAAATGAGGAGCTTTTTTCATTTTGAATTGTATGGCTTAGGCATAAGAACACTCAAAACACGAGGTACATGCATACTTCTTCTCAGACTAGATCATCTCTACCGTTTCTTCGATAATCTAGAACTCCGTGATGATTAGCGATCATTGAAAAACCTCTTTCCACTTTTCTTTTCCTTTTCTTTCTTTAAATTTATGTTCTTTGGTTAGAGAAATTCACGCATGTTGGGCTAATAAACCAGCTGAAAAACTTTTAATGGCCCTAGTGCCAAGGGCTTCACACCTTTGTAAAACCGTTAAAATGCCCTAGTGTTGAGGGCCTTCAAAACTTTGTAGAAAATATTCCAAGAAAATCCATAAAATTACGCTACTGTCGAGGAGCTTTCCAATCATCAAAAAAACTTTGGACTGATGAACCGAGTTGAGAGATTAAAGAATAAGTGGTTGGGCCCCAGTGTGAGACTGGCTATGTATCCCCGGATGGAAATTAGGCTTACGTAGTTTGGTTAGGTTTCACTTAAGTATTTTCTCTCCTTTCGACGTTGTGACATTTGCCTAGGCCACCCTTTTGAGTTTTCAACCTAACGAGATTTTTTTGTCTACTTTCATCCATCAAACATTCTTACATGAGGTGTCTTCTTTGAATTATTTATGGGTTCAAGACGATCACAACAAAGCACTAGCTTGAAAGGGACAACAAAATAGAACATCATTGCATTTTATGACAGACCAAATAATCATTGAAATTCCTTTAAGATATATAGTAAGGAAATTTTAGACATTTTGAATGATTATTCTTAGTGCTTGAGTTTATTTTTCAATTCTTTCCATAGTGGATTGGGGTCAAAGGATAAGGGTTGCATACATATGCTTTTTGAAGGATCAATGCTTTAAGGGTATCAATGTAAAACTCAAAAATTTAAAATGAAGAATTATTATATAATAATTGGTAAAGAAGGAATTAACTAAATAATTAAATATTCTGAAATGATAATGATGAGGACTTAGCTGGTCGGTCGGTTATCCAGACCGAGGTGAGAAAAGCTCCATCACGCGATAACGAGAGATGCTGAGCAAGAGTATCCT
>JAUTBS010267055.1:0-11146 GCA_032361285.1 Aequorea victoria
TGTGTTTGTTGTTAAGTGCGATAGGTGGAGTGCCTATCCTCAGGTTCCGTGCCCGGTGGTCGGGGCGGGGCTTGACAGCTTGTTATCCTTTTAAGGTCTTGTGGGATCGTGCTTTTTGTTCTTTTTAAGGTCACGTAGGACCAATTTTATCCTTTTAAGGTCATCAATGGACCGAGTTAGCACTTTTATGTTCCCGACTAGACCAATTTATCCTTTTAAGGTCCTGAATTGACCGAGTTAGCACTTTTAAGGTCCTGACCAGAATGATTTATCCTTTTAAGGTCATGAATGGACAAATTTGGGTAAATATTAGCTTTTAGGGTTATGATGACGATGACTAGTGGTTGTACCACCATTCAAACACGTAGCAGTTATACTGTCATTCAAAAGTCCTCGTACTTTAGTGGTTCTACCTCCATTCAATGTGTTAGCAGTTCTACTACCATTCAAATCCTGTCAGATGACCTTAAATGCTTCGTTCAGCTTTTAGGTTGTTTAGTTTAAAGTCGTGAACAGATTGATTTACTTAGTTTTAGGTCATGAGATGGACCTAATATACTCAGTTTTAGGTCGTGAGACGGACACAATGACTCAATTTTAGGTCATGAGATGGACCCAATGTACTCAGTTTTAGGTCATGAGACGGACCCTCTTTGAAATCCCGGGTGTGAGAACAAGGCTTGGCGTGTAGGTAATAGGATGATTTTGGTGATCGAGAACGATGTTTAAAAGTTTCTTTTACCGGGAATAGACCCCAAATTTTGGGATTTTTTAATTTGAAACTTCATAAAACATTGAACGAGAGGTGGACACGTGGCTTGCACCACGTGTCATTTGGCTGAACTAGTGCCACATGGAGAGAGGTGGTGTAACGCAATGTGTCGATTGGATTGACCTGGCGCCACGAGAAAGGATGTGGGGCGCGCGTAGTGATGATTGGATTGACCTGGCGTGCCGCTAGGAGAGAGGTGGGGCACGCCTGGTAGCTGGAGGAGGGAAGTGGCGCTCGCCAGGTGACATGGCATCCCATTAGGAGGGAAGTGGCGTGTGCCAGGTAGTTGAATAGTCGCGATTTTTTAGTTAAGTTCCGCGGTGGTTCATTTCAGGCCGTTCACTCGTCTTTCTCTCTATCGCTCTTCTGTACTCTCTCAACTTTTTTATCTTTTCTCGTCTTTCTCAATTGCAAGCAATGATGAACAGAAAAACAACGGCGCGGGCCACGACCAAGATAGTGTGGGTCACGAGGTAGATCCCATTTCAGCGACTCTGGTGGTTGTGGTCCCGGTTGACGACACTATGGTCCTCGCACAACCCTTTCGGACCCCCACTACCAACTCATTTTTGGAGCACCTAGGCTCCTTTATAGGGCTCAGCGACTTTCACTACACAATCCAGAGGTCTCTCAGACGCCATCCACTGCCATGGATGATCTTCTTGATGCCGTCGACACCGTTCGTGCTGCGAAGGAGGGTGACCTTTGGATCACAACACCACTGAGGAGCCAGTGGTGGACAACCCTCAGGTCCCAGATTCTTTCTGCGGGGTTCTAGCTATTGACATGCTGGGGGGTTTCGACCCGGCTCGATACGATTCTCTAGTCCATTCCAGGGATCCCCTCTCGGCCAGCCGTTTCTACTACGACTATAGTATCGTAGACCCGGCGTTGTAGTTTTGCTCTTCGGTCATTCATCTTTCGATGAAGAACCACCAGGTACGTCTTCGTTTCCTTTTCTATTTCTTTTCTGTTTAATTAAACCAAAGAAAGACAAAAAACTTAAAAAATATTCATGAACTTAGATTTATGCACAGGGTAGGTTCGAAGGGTTTGGATGGATGATTTTTCGAAACATAACACCAAATACCTTGCACCCTTAAAAATGAACAGATCAGAACTTAAGAAGCTTTTCATGTTTAGGTTGAACCGTGTATGTCTTATTCTATTTTTTTGCATATATGTATATTTTGGTTTTCCATCTGTTGGGTTGTGTTAACACTTCCCAAGGTGGAAATGTTATTTTTGTCCCTAGAGAAATATCTTTACATTTTTCTAGGAATTTTGATTTTTTTTTCTGCCATCGGGTTGTGTGTCAACGATTCTTGAGATAAAAATTTTGTTTTTGTCCCTAAACAAACGTTTTTACGTTTTTATTAGAGAATTTTTTGTTACTTTATTATTATCTTTATTATTTTAAATGGTTTATTAATTCAAACCTGGGTTGCGTATCAACGTTTCCCGAGGAAGAAGGGCTTTCCTTCGGTCTTCCTAACTTAGGTTACATTTCGTGCGCCTACCTGGGATGGGTAGGCTACTGCGTCCCCCACATCCGAGGAACTTATGGTTTCCACGCTTCCCGAGTTAGCAAAAAATTCGTTCGTCCCGACTAACTTAGGTTGTGTCGTATGTTTTCCCAGAGGAAATTAATGACTTTTTTGTCCTTAGATAAATGTTTTCACGTTTCTCTAGGAATTTCTTATTTTCTTTTAATTATCTCAGACTTGGATTACATATCAACATTTCCCGAGGAGGAAGGGTTTTCCTTCGGTCTGCCAAATTTAGGTTACGTATTGCGCCTGCACTCGTGGCCTTATGGGTCCAACGCTTCCGAAATTAGGTATACCACAGTTCGTACCGATCAACTTAGGTTGTGTTGTATGTTTTCCAGAGAGGAAATCAGGGGCTTTGTTTCTAGATAAATATTTTCATATTTTTCTAGGAATTTATTATTAATTTTGTCCCAGGACAAATGTTTTAATATTTTTCTAGCGGTTTTGACTTTATATTTTCGTTTGTCCGTAGGCGAATGTTTGCACATTTTTCTATGGAGTTATTCTTAATTCACACTTGGGTTACGTATTAACGTTTCTCGAGGAGGAAGGGCATTCCTTTGGCCTGCCCGACTTAGGTTACATATCGCGCCTGCATTCGTGGTCTTATAGATCTAACGCTTCCCAAATTGGGTAGACATCCGTTCGTCCTGGCCAACTTTAGGTTGTGTGGTACATTTTCCCGAGAGAGAATTTGTGATGCCTCACTTTTCACAACAGAAATCTTAAACACTAAACCAAGAATAAATGCGTTACTCCTGGAGAAATGACATTTAAACCCTATGAACAAAGGGATGAAGGCATGAAATATGGAATATGATAAATCTAGAAATATGGAATTGATAAAAAGAGTTCAAATAAATTCTGAACAAGGAGGTTGTAAAACATTCAAGTTGAAAAATCCTGCGAAAGGCGAAAAAGGCGCAAAAATTAAAAAATGGGCCAAAGTAAGGCCCATGAACTCCTAAAGCTCAAATATTTAATACAAATTTAGGTAGAGAATGAAGCTAATCTCAGTTATAAGGGCCCAACAAGATCATAAAACCCAAAGAATTCAATTGAGAGTTCAAAAGAAGGAAGGTTATGGAAGGCCTAAATGAGGCCCAAACTTTGAGAAGCCCAATAGAGAAATTTAATTAGGGATTTGGACCAAATATTATGGGGGCCCAAAATAAATAAATATTTGAGCCCAATTAATTTATTTATGGCCCAATTAATTTAATTACAATCCAAAACCAAAGTTAGGCTCAAAACTTAAAATTTGACCCAAATGAAGTTAATTTGGGGCCAAAGTGAATTTTAACCTGATGAATTAATTAATTAAATAAATAATAAAATAAAACTTCTAGAAGTCTCTAGAAGGGGCTTGGTCAGCAGCCCCATGAGGAGGGGTGGTTGATGTGACATTTTGATGAAAAAGAAAAAGAAAAAGAAAAGAAAAGAAAAGAAGAAAAGATGGGAAAGCATGACCTATGCTTTAAAAATTAGTTTTACTACATCATCAAACCTCCCAAAATCTTTAATGAATAGTGGACAATGTACCTAGAAGATGACTTGATGAGAGGGGCATGGATTTGACATAAATAAAAGAAAAGAAAAGAAAAGAAAAATAAAAATCTTGTCAAAGTACCCTTAAATTAATGGATGTGTTCTCCATTAAACCAAACAAGGCCTTAAGGCCTAAAAAAAATAGATTATTGAATCCAAACATGGCATTAGCAATCTTGGAACTCAAGTTTTAGTTGGAGTTGAATCAAATTGGAAGAATAAGAACTCAATTGAAAATTGAAATGGAACTAAATGAGGGGTAGTATAGTTCTTTCACCCCAAGTCTTTTCCTATATATAAGATCCCTCTTCCAATACTTTAAAACATTTTCCCCAATCTCTTTCCCTCTCTAATTTCGGTGGGAACGAGAAGGAAAAGGAGAAGACAAGAAAAAGAAGAAGAAGAAAGAAGAATGAAGAGAAGAAAGAAAGAAAGAAGGAAAGGAAGAAGGAAAAAAGAAGAAACATAAAGCTAAGTCCTAAAGTTCTTGGAACAAGGAAGATCATCAAGTAAGTGATCCTCAAAGATCTTCATCTCTTATTTAAGAATATCTTCTCATCTCAAACCCTGTCTATAATAAAAAAAACACGAACAAGAATGGAGATGAACCAAGAAAACTAGAAAAGAAAGTGTAGAGCCTTGTTGTAGGGAAACTTTTGAAGGACCAAAGTTAAAGGAGAGATAATGTAAGAAAAGATGGATACCTTATGATGAACATATGGTGTTGATAGTATGTGTTTGGACATGCCTTAGATATGCTAAAGTAGGAGAAGTTGATGTTTGTTTGCTATTGTGTTGAAACCCTCAAAACAGTGTGTTTTTTATGCAAACTCCAAGAATTTTCGTGTGAACCAAACACTCCCCAAATCAAAATATGTTTCAAAAAGAGCCTTATTGCGATGTCTTGAGTATGTATAATTTTTTATTGGACCCAAAAATATATTTTGGAACCCCTATGCCATTTTTGAAGATTCTGTGACAGAGAGGCAGAATAACATCCAACTTTGAACCCTTGTAGATTATTGTATGAAACTCCCCTTGAGATGATCCACATATCCAAAGAAATTTCTATGGGCCTATCTTCACCACCAATTTAAAGAACTCACTTTGGTTGAGTATATTTCGAGTTATATGGCTTTTACTAAACAGGCTCCTTTTTCGACATATTCAGTTGTACCAATTTTGAGACCTTTTCTGTTCACAACTAGTTCTCGGGTTCTTCATTAAGAGTTTAGATAACATCATAATAGAGCTCTCTGTAAATGTTAAGAATTATTTAGTGAGATTTATTATTTGTAAAGCAATTTTAAAAGAGTGAGCCAGAATTTAGAAATGAAGAGAAATATGATTTAAGGAGGCTTTAAGCAAGATTAAGTACTTAAACCTAAGTTGGGGATCTTGGGGATCATGAGGGTACCAAGAATGATTAGAAAGGATATACCTAATAAGAAAAATACCCCACTTGCATACCCACACCAACATGCATGTGTCACATTAGTTCACATAGTAAGTTCCTATTCTATCTGTATGTTAGAAACCGGAGTTCCGGAGTGAACTGAATGGCGTGGCTCGAGGAGGAGCACTCGTCTTTGGGGTGGGTTTTTCTTATCACTATCTTGGTATTATAAATGTGTGAATAGTTAAATTCCTTGTATTTTGATACTTTATGATCTGATAAAATGAATGGTGGTTTAACTTGTGAAAGAAAGCTATGTTTGTGAACTTGTTTTTGATGAACTGTCTTATGAACATATATTTTGGAACATAGCGAAAGTTAGATATTTTATGAAAATAAATGGTGATCTTACTTACAAAAGAAGCGATATTTGTGAACCTATGTTTCTACCGCATAATCCACGAATCTATTTTGGAACTTGAACTCAATATTTTATGAAAGAATCTTAAATATATAGTATATGAGAACTATGATAATATGAAGACGTGTTGTGAAATTGTGAAAGACGAAATAAGTGATACAAAAAGGGAGAATTAACTTGTTAAAGTCATGAAAGTTTTACGAAGACTTATGGACGTTGTGTTGAAAAACTTAAATAGTAGAATAGATAAGTGATTAAAGGATACATTATGTGTATCATGATAGCCTTGATATTTACATGGTGTGGGCCATGTGGTGGATATATCGCACACCCGATAATACGTGGATATATGCCATGGTATAGTAAAGGGAATATATTGCACACCCGATAGTGCGTGGATATATATCCCAACATAATGATGTATGATGTATTTGCTCTACCACTGAGCATTGTTAAGTGGAACCAGCGAATAATCCTTAGCCCTGTCCAATTAAGAGTAGGCGGGATATTCAAGGATTCAGTACTGCAATAACTCCTGGTTGGGAGGTTAATATAACCCAAGACATTATGAGAAAATATGATTAATAAATGGCTAATTATGTTACCACTAGTAAGTGGATGTGTGAAATAAAAAGAAGTAATTATCACTACTAAGTGAATGAACGGAAATGATATTGAAAATTTTCTGTTAAGAGGTGATGATGTTATGTTTTATGGAATTCCTCCACTAAGAGGTGAAAGATGATAAGATGAAAGATTTCTTTTAAAAGATAATGAACGGTAGTAACGATGAACAACTCTTTTCAAAGATATAATGGTTTTTGAGAAACTTCTACAAAGAGAAATAATAAAATGAAGATGAAGAGTAACGAAAAGATTGGAAATGAATCAAGCTTTGAAAAACCCTCTTATGAGGAGATTTGTGGAAAGATAGAAATTTGAGATCTTTTATGATAAGAGTATGTTTTGAGGAAAGTTATCATGTTTTAAAGTGATGAACTGTTTTCTTCTATTGTGCAATTTATAATACCGTTGATAGTGATTGGTGAGCACGTAGATTATAGCTTACCCCCACACAGATCTCTGTAACAGGTACAGGCGAATGATGTGCGCGGTCAGGTCCACTGCAAGAATAGGTTGGGGTCAGGGTCCATGGAGATATACTCCACTTGGTATTTCGTTTTGGATTGTAATATGAAATATGAGATAGTGGTCGGAGTGCCCTCTTGTGATGTAATGTTGTGTTATATAAAAGAAAAAAAATATGAAGGATTCTCTGTATGTTAACGGAATTTAGGTTGAAAATGAAAGGTATGATAATTTAGTCTTGTTCCCCTCGCGACCCGTGCCCACTATCTCGGGGCGGGGCGTGACACATAATCTTTCATACCATGCTCTAGGAGCTTGTTTCAACCCATATAAAGCTTTTGATAATTTAAAAACATAATTCAGATATTTATAATTTTCAAAACTAGGAGGTTGATTTTACATACACTTCTTCATTTATATAGCCATTTAAGAAAACACTTTTAACATCCATTTGAAATAATGTAAAGTTTCTTTGGCATGCAAAAGCTAATTACATTCTTATGGATTGTAATCTAGCTACAGGAGCATATATTTCTTCATAATCTATGCCTTCCTCTTGGTTATAACCTTGGACTACAAGTTTAGCTTTGTTTTTAACTATATTGCTCGATTCATCTTTCATATTTCTACAAACCCATTTTGTACCTAAAATAGTATTATGTTTAGGTCTAGGAACTAGGGTCCATAGTTTATTTCTTTCAAATTGATTTAATTCCTCTTGCATGGCATTTATCTAATATTTATTATTTTTCAGCTTCTTGAATATTTCTGGGTTCAATTTGAGATATGAATGCTAGATTATTACATATATCTCTAGCAAGAGATCGAGTAGTTATCCCTTTTGTTGGCTCACCAATAATTTGATCTTTTGGATGATCTTTAATTAACCTTCTATATGTAGTCTTAATTTGTGGTTGATTTTATTCTTTTGATTACTTTTTATCCTCATTCTCTTTGGTTGGTTGAGAGGTGTCAATGGTTATATCTTTGAGCTTATCGTGTTCAAGTCTTTCTCTCAACTCTACACAATCATCATCAATATGCTTTTCGGATAGAGGAATGTTAGTTTTTTCAAAGACAACATGTATAAATTTTTCAACAACTTGAGTTCTTTTAATGTATACTCTATATGCTTTACTCATAGTTGGATATAACCTAGAAATATGCCCTCATCCGATTTAGCATCAAATTTTTCAAGATTGTCTTTTGTGTTTAATACAAAGCATTTATATCCAAACACATGAAAATAGCCAATATTTGATATTCTACCGTGCCAAAGTTCATATGGGGTTTTATTCAATTTTGATCTAATAATTACTCTATTTGACACATAGCATGCAGTATTAACGGCTTCGGCCCAAAAATATTTAGCTAGATTATGTTCGTTAAGTATAGTTCTAGTCATTTCTGATAGATTTCTATTCTTTCGTTCAACTACGCCATTTTATTAGGGTGTTCTAGGTGCGGAAAAATTGTGTCATATTCTGTGTTCATCACAAAATTTCTCAAAGTCTTTATTAACAAATTCTTCTCCTCTATCACTTCTTATATTGTTAATCATACATTTTTTTTATTTTGAAGTCTTTTACATATTTTAGCAAAGTGTATGTGTGTTTCATCCTTATGTGCAAGGAATATTACTATGTATATCTAGTATAATCATCAACAATTACAAATGTGTAATATTTTTCACTTAAGCTTTCTTTAGATGTAGGTCCAAATAAATCCATGTGTAACAGTTGTAGAGGCCCATTTTTTGATATGTGATTCTTTTTTTTGAAATATGTTTTACTTTATTTTCTATATTGGCATGCATCACAAATTTTATCCTTAACATATTTGGTTTTAGAAAGACCTTGTACTAGTTCATTATTAGATAGCTTTGTGATTAAATCCATACTAGTATGACCTAGTCTTCTATCCTACACCCAACTAGTTTTATTAATGACCCCTAAGCATTTTATATTTTGTAATTCAATTTTATCAAAATTAATTATTTATGCATTTTTATTTCTATGACCAACAAAAAGAACATTATTATCACATACACTTTCTACTACTCTACATGCATTGGTTTCAAAGATTACTTTGTATTCTTTATCACATAATTGACTAATACTTAGTAAGTTGTGTTTAAGTCTATCTACAAGAAAGATACTTTTAATAGCGAGTGAGAAATTCTTACCAATGGTACCAACTCTGAGAATTTTATCTTTGGAGTTGTCACCGAAACTTACGTGCCCTCCATTCCTTGGTGTGATTGAAATAAATTTATTTTTATCGTCCGTCATATGTCGAGAGCACCCACTATCTAGGAACCACTTGTCCTTGTGTGGAGTAGACTTTAAGCACACCTACATAGAAACAATGATACAATTTCTTTTGATACCCATTTTTTCTTGGGTCCTTCAATGTTAGTTTTTGTATGATGTATTTCTTTAGAAATTCAAATTTTATTCTTATATTACAGTTCTTTTTAATATGACCTAATTTACCACATGTTCACAGCATGGTATTTCATACGTTGTTAAGTCTTTTAAAAACTTTTGATCATTTGATTTTTCATAGCCTATGCCAGCCTTATTGTAAATACATCTTTATTGTCTTAAAAGTTTGTTAAGATCTTTTTCACCTTTTGTAATCTTTGTGACAATCCCGAATAAATCGTTTGCTTCCAATTTAATGATTCATTTTCTTTCTCTAGAAAAATTATTTTATCACTATGTGAAGATATACATTTTTCAAAAGTTAATGTTCATTTAAAACTTTTAATTCTTCAAGTTCTTTTGAAAGACTTATAACTTTCTTTTTAAGAATTCTATTTTTCATTTCAATTCTTTCAAATTCACAATGCAATTCATTAAAAGCATCTAGAAGCTCATCAGAATCAAATGAGTTTAGAATCACTTCATCTTTACTGTCATTTTCTTCATTGGGCATGAGATAGAGATTCACAATCTCCTCATCGCTTGATGTTGATTCTTCTTGACATTCGTCAGAGTCATCCCATGTGACTTTCATTGCTTTTTTGTTGAATCTTTTGGACTTGTCTTTCTTTAGGAGGGGACAGTCTACCTTAAAGTGCCCCAGTTTCTCTTACATTCGAAACATATGAGAAGATCCTTTTTCGTTGTGTCATTCTTGCTTGATTATCCTTTGTTGAAATATTTCTTAAAGGGTCTTCTTTTGAAGTTTCTTGATTTTTTAAGAAACTTGTTGAACTTTCGGCTAATGAGCGCTATGTCGTCATTCTCATAATCAGAATTATTTGAGTCTTCTTTGTGAGATGATTATTGTTGTAGACATTTCAGAGCCATTCACCTCCTTGCCTTCGGTTCATGTTCTTCCAACAATCCTTTCATGATAATCTCATGAGTCATTAATGATCCCATGAGTTAATCAAGACTGAGCACGTTGAGGTCTTTTGCTTCTTGGATTACCGTGACCTTTGCATCCCAATCTTTTGGCTGAGATCTAAGGATTTTTCTCACATTTTCAACGCTAGTATAAATTTTGCCAAGAGATTTCAAAGAGTTGATAATGTTAGTAAATCAAGTAAATATACTAGAGATATTTTCATTACCATGCATTTTAAACAATTCATACTCATGCACAAGCATACTGATTTTAGAGTCTTTACTTGATTTGTGCCTTCATGAGTTATTTCAAGTTTATCCCATATTTCTTTTGCTGTTTCACATATGGATATTCTATTGAATTCGTTTGGATCTAATGCATAGTATAGAAGATTCATTGCTCTAGAGTTACGTTGCATTTCTCTAATATCATTTTTATTCCATTATAATTCATCTTTTGAAATAGTATTCCTTCGGTTATTTTGACAGGTTTTTAGGACCATACACAGTGATTTTCCATAGTTCATAATCTACTGCTTGTATGTATATTTTTAATTTTTCTTTCCACTAGTTATAGTTTATTCCACTGAACAAATGTGGTCTATTTTTGGATTGACCCTCAGAGAGGATGGTTCCAACAGAGATTTCAATAGGATCCTATTAGACTGTTAAGTCAAAAACACGAGACGAGACTCTGATACCAATTGTTATACAAAGAATGACCCTAGAGTGGGGGTGAATAGGGTATTTTCTTGTTTCTTTGTGTTTAAATATAATTTAAACAATAAACAGCAATCAAACAAAATATGTATATATATATATATATATAAGCACTGTTAACTAAAGAATGACCCTAGAGGGGAGGGGGGTGAATAGAGTCTCTAAAAATTACTTCAGTTTTAAACACAATTTAAAACAAATATATTCTAGCAACCTATATATGGAGGCAAACACACAAGCAAGAGATTGATGATAGAGTTAGAGAGTGACACCAAGATTTATAGTGGTTCG
>JAUTBS010267166.1:0-11145 GCA_032361285.1 Aequorea victoria
TTTTATTATTTATTTAACATGCGATTTAGCTTGTGATACCCCCCAACTTAGAATGTCAGCGTCTCGATGGCATAAAATGAAAAACATAAACAGAAAATAGAATAAGAAAGAGAACACCTCGGAAAAACCAATGGTGCGAGTCGTGAGTTGAAAAATACCCCCCAACTTCTATGCCCTGAAACCTGTAAAAAAGAGAGAGTAGACAAACCAAACAAACAAAAACACACAGAAATACACTAGAATACTAAACAATATACAACTGGTACTAAAAATAAATAAATAAATAAAATTAAATTAAAAAAACTAAAAGAAACTAAAGAAGGAAAGAAGAAGAAAAGAATTTTTTTAATTAATTAATAATTTCTTTAAAAAAATAATAAATAAAAGCGTCCGGACGCATTACAAAACGTCCAGACACAGAACGACATTTTTTTCGATGTCGAAAATGTCCGGACGCTCTTGAAAAAAACGTCCGAACACTACGAAAAAACATTCGGACGCAGGTAATGAGTGTCCGGACGCTGGGAGGCAGTGTGCTCCCTGTGCCAAAACGTCCGGACGCAGCCTATTTCCGTCCAGACCCAATTTTTTTTTTTGAAAAACAAAATTCAAACCTAAAAAGAATGAAAAATAGATATAAACTAATATTAAACTAACCTTATACTATAAAAAATTGAGTTTCCTCCCAAAAAGAGCTAAGTTTAGTGTCTTCAGCCAGACAATTGTTTTCTTCCCTTTTTTTGTAATTAATCAGATAAGGATCATGTATAAATAAAATATTTAGTATGATAAAACACATGTCCTTATCACGATCAATCCATTCTAATGCAAATTTACCATGTGAGTCAAGTTTTGATTGATTAAGACACTCAACAAAAATACTTTCACTATTATCAATGGTTGGAAGTGTCTGATTCTTAAATTTGGATTGAGCTGGTATAATCATTTGCAACGACTCTTCAAGAGTCTCCTTATATACAGATAAATGAGCCATAAAATTAGAAGGCTCTTGAGAAAGACCGTTAACATTATGCTCGTCTGTCCAACTCAACTCTGAATAATTTGTTAAATCAGTGCTTTCTATATTTGTGGCACTTTCTTGACTCAGTGACATCTCATTAGAAAAAAAATTATCTTGACTATAATGTGTTATATTTTCTAAAATCTCACAATGACCGCAATCATCTTGAACCATTTCAATTTTTAGAGGTGACTCTATTTCCTCAACTTCCCTAGCATGAGAATTTGTTTCATTAAACCCATCTTGACCCCAAGATTGTAAATTCTTAGATAAATAATCAAAATAAATCCAAGTCTCGTCGGGAGTTTTATCTAAAAAATTACTATCGCACCTTATTTCTACAAAATGACGCATGTCAAAGGGTAAATCCTCGAAGAAAAAAGAAATAAGACGCCATGTTTCATAATCATAACATGGAAAAGAAATTATCAAATATTTAAATCGCTCCCAGCATTGTGAAAAAGACTCACCTTTCATGTGATAAAAATTCACAATTTGTTGTTTCAGAAAAAGTGTCTCATATGGTGGGGCAAATTTATTCAAGAATTGTTTAATCATCTCTTGCCATGTTCCAATTGATTTAGGCCTCAAGGAATAAAACCAACTCTTAGCTTTTTCATTTAAAGAGTACGGAAATAAATCAAGCATAACAATTTCTGCACTAGCATTGAAATATTTTAAAATTGCACAAAACTCTTCAAATTTTTCAATATGCTCACATGGATTTTCAGAGTTTAGACCATAAAAATGAGTAATGCCTACATTTAAGGGTTGCAAATAATTGTCCCAAGTTCTCAATGATGGGTCATTATGAATTTCAAAATTGTCAAAACAATTTTCAAAATATGCCATTATTTATTTTTTTTTGATTTTTTTTTATAGATAAGAATAAAAACTCACAGTGCTTTGATGCGAAGTCAGTAGCCGCACCAGACTTCCTCCAATCACCAAGCAACCTGCAATTAACAACTAAAAGAAAAAGAAATTAAATGTAACTAAGAATTAAAAAAAAATTAATCATCAAAATATACAACCGTGCTAAATGTCCTCGGCAGCGGCGCCAAAGTTTGATCTGTTAGTCGTTGGTGATCAAAAATACTATTTATAAAACCGAGTAAAAATAATTTCTCCGTAGAATAGCGGTTAAGACCGGATATCGTTCCACAGGGACAATAAGACTGAGTTGTGTTGAATTCCAATTAATTCTCAATTTAATTCGATGAAAAAGCTTTTGGTGATTAACCTAAAATGATGCAACTAATAAAAATTAAATTAAATTAAATTAAATAAAAGACACCTAGGGAATGCGAATACGTCCTAGATTAGTAACTGTAGGTTTTCAAATAATTTATTCGATGTTTTCAAACATATCATTAAAGGCATTATTATGGCTACAAGCCCTAATAATGCATCAAGAAAAATCAAATGAATATCGACCGGCATAAAATATCTAGATTGACACGAGTTGTACATAAACGAGTTATGACACAACTCGTCTTCTCCAAACATATTCTATCACAATACACATTCATTGAGTCGATGAAAAACATTGCATAACGCATCATTATTCTAATCACAGAAGAGGATAATGATCAAAAGATAGAAAAAATGTTTATAAACCATATTCAATTGCAAGAATCAAATAACATCAAGAGTGTTATACAACCAATGATCCAAGCAAAAAGCATTCAAAAACCAAATGAAAAGACTACATTACAAAGCTAGAGTTCATCGAAACCCTAGGTAAGAGGAGATTAGCCGCTCATTGACGAGAAAGGAGAAGTCGATTCGGATAGACGAGTTGTCTCTATCTTCTCCTTCGTGCTCCTGCTTGAACCCTAGCCTATTTGGAAGGTTTCTCTTTGATTTTCGGAACCCTAGGAACTGAGAACTTGTTTCTTTTTATACTTTTCCTCAAAAACTCGCAAAAAACGTAATGTAAAAACTGTTCTTGCCGCAGATCATCCGGACGGAGTTGGGAGCGTCCGGATGGAATGAGGCAGTGAGGGGACAACTTTTCATTTTGATTCCATCCGGACAGAAATGGGAAGCGTCCGGACGGTTTTGGGCATTGGTCATTCCTCTTTTCAGCATCAGAGCATTCGAACGTTGGGAATTGTGTTCGAACGCTTTTGGGCAGTTTGAACCTTGTTTCTTTTCTGCACTATGTTCCGCTTCTTGACGTTATTCTCGCCATATGTCCGACTATCCGCTCCTGCACACAAAATAAGGCTAAAATATTCATTAAATAGATAAAATGAGGATACAAAATATAAGTTAAAGAGCTTAAATGTGTCCATTTACGCTCAGATCAGTTGCCTCTTCCACTAAATCCGGTCTAAGAAGTTGTCTCTCACCAACTTCGTACCAACACAAAGGAGATCTACACTTTCGCCCATACAAGGCTTCATACGGTGCTACCTCCAAACTCGAGTAAAAACTGTTATTGTATGAGAACTCCATTAGTGGTAACTGATCATCTCAATTTTCTTTCCATTTCAATGCACAAGCCCTCAACACATCTTTCAGGGTCTGAATAATCCTCTCCGATTAGCCACCGGTTTGCGAGTGATATGCTAAACTGAAATCCAATCGAGTACCCATAGCTGACTGCAGGGCATTCCAAAACTTAGAGACGAACTGAGGATCACGATCCGAAACAATAGAGACATGCGAACCGTAAAGTCTGACTATCTCTCTCACATACAGCTGTGCCAAACGATCCAAAGAGTAAGTCATCTTGATGGCGATAAAGTGTGCTGACTTCGTAAGTCGGTCCACTATTACCTAGACTGCGTCGTGCCCACTACGTGTATGAGGCAACCCAGATACAAAATTCATCGTGATGTTCTCCCACTTATACTCAGGTAGTGATAATGGTTGAAGCTTTCTCGCTGGTCTTTGATGCTCGATCTCACTTGCTGACAAGTAAGACACTACACTACAAATTCTGCTATATTTCTCTTCATACCATTCCACCAGAAGTGTTCTCAAAGATCCCTATACATCTTTGTTCCTCCCAGATGAATGTTATACCCAGCACTATGAGCTTCGGTCAAAATCTCTTTTCTTAGCTCATCGTTGGCAGGTACGCACACCCGACTCTTAAATTTAAGAACTCCATTATCACTGATGCTGAAATCCTTTACCTCTCCCTTGTGCAACTCTTACACATTCCTCTTGCATTGAAGATCATCCTGTTGAGCCACACGGATTCTCTCAAACAATATCGGTCTCACTGTTAACTAACTACACAAAGCAGTCTCTCCATGTTGCAGTACCTCTATTTCCATTCTCCTAAAGTCTTTCCTTAAATGATGTTGGACCGTTAATGATGTCATGCTAACCCCCGAAGACTTCTTACTCAAATCATCTGCCACTACATTTGCTTTTCTTGAATAATAATGTATTTTTACGTCGTAGTCCTTCAGTAATTCGAGCCATCACTTTTACCTTAATTTAAGCTTTTTCTGAGTAAAAATATACTTCAGACTCTTATGATTGGTGTAAATCTTGCAAGACTCCCCATATAAATAGTGTCACCATATTTTTAGTGCAAAAATAATGATTGCCAATTTCAAATCATGAGTGGGGTAGTTCTTCTCATGCACCTTCAATTGGCGTAAAGCATAAGCTATCACCTTAACATGCTGCATCAATATACATCCTAACCCTTGGTGAGACGCATCACTGTACATCACAAAATTTCCTTCTTTAATGGTTAATGCTAGGAATGGTGCTGAAGTCAACCTTTGCTTGAGTTTTTGAAAACTATACTCACATTTGTCTATTTATACTTCACTCCCTTTTGAGTAAGGCTGGTAAGCGGTAGGGCAATACGAGAAAATCCTTCCACAAACCATCGATAATAGCCTGGCAATCCTAAGAAACTACGTATCTCAGTTACTGACGTCGGTCACGGTCAATCAACAATCGCCTCAATCTTGTTATTATCCACAGATACTTTATCCTTGCTGACAACATGGCCAAGGAAAGATACACTGTCTAGTTAGAACTCGCACTTGCTGAACTTAGCATACAACTTCTCCCCAAGAGTTTGCAAGACTTTGCGTAAATGTTCTTCATGCTCCTCCTTGCTTTAGAGTAGATTAAAATATCATCAATGAATACCACAACAAAATGATCCAACTGTGGCTTGAAAACCCAATTCATCAAATCCATGAATGCTGCTGGAGCATTGGTCAAACCAAAAGGCATAACCAAGAACTCATAGTGCCCATATCGAGTCTTGAAAGCCATCTTCGAGATGTCCGCCTCCTTGATCTTTAGTTGGTGATAACCAGATCACAAGTCAATCTTAGAGAATACTTGAGCTCCTTCTAATTGATCAAACAAATTATCAATGCGCGGTAGAGGGTACCTGTTCTTAACAGTAACCTTGTTCAACTCTCTATAGTTGATACACAGCCGCATAGAACCATTCTTCTTCTGCACAAACAATACTGGAGCTCTCCATGTCGAAACACCGGGTCTGATAAAACCCTTATCCAACAGCTCTTGCAATTGAACCTATAACTCCCTTAGCTCCAAGGGTGCCATCCTGTACGGAGCCTTAGAGATAGGCATAATGCCATGAAGGAGATCTATCATGAACTCAATCTCACGATTCAGAAGAATACCAAGTAAGTCTTTGGGGAAGATATCCGAGAACTCTCTCACAACAGAAAGCTTATCCAACTTTGCCTCAGATACCTTTGTGCCTACCACAAAAGCTAAAATACTTTCGCAACTCTTTCTCAATATTTGATTTGTATGAAGGGTTGCTAATCTTACATCTCCTTGGAAGAAGAACTTAGGCTGCCCAGGAATATTGAAAATTACCGTAATATAATAACAATCAACCATTGCATGATGCTTGAAGAGCCAATCCATGCCCAAGATAACATCAAACTCACGAATGGCCAAAGAGATAAGATCCATTGGCAACAACGTGTCACCTAACTCTACAATTCTAAGATGACATATCTCATGCAAAAAAAAATGTGTCCCCAACAGGAGTGGATACAGAGAGGTATACATCAAAAGGTTCTATCGCAATAGCTAAAAGGTGCAAGAACTCAGGTGAAGCAAAAGAATGTGTAGAATCAGAGCCTATAAGATTCTTAACAGGTACAGAGGATATGATGATAATACCTTGCACCACAGATGGTGAATCTTCGGCCTCCTTAAGAGTAAGAGCATATACATCCCCTTGAGTGGCTGTACCTTGACCTTATGCCTTGTTGTAAGTGGGCTGTTTCTGCTCCCATTGACAGTTCTCCTGGACTTGAGCTGGTGCAGTGATGCGTGCAGGTGGCTTCTAAATACGAATTGGTTGCTGCACTTGTGGTTCTCCTATTCCCTTATTCCTGATGGGGAATAGGAGAACCAGACACATGCCATGATTATGTTATCGTATAAACTATTTGAATCCATGTTTTAAAACTGTATTGTAATATGCATGTTTTCATTCACCAGTTTTGACTGACGTTGTATTATAACTTTTCAGGTAACCTGTGAAAAGTGATCTAGATGATGGATTGCGGCGTGGGATCCAGGAGTATAGGCCTCTAAGACATGCATTTCTTTTTCGCTTCCACATTGAATAAAGAATAATGATCTTAAATTAATGGAGTAATGATTATTGTTGAGATATTATTAGGCTGTTAGACCCATTTTTGATGATATTGGATTTTAATTGATTAAATTCATGTGAATTGATATTTTTCCATATTGTTAGTTAATTATTGCTTAAGGCTTACTTAGTTCGTTGGGCCAAGGCCCATGATCCATGTCCGGTCACCTTTTCCAAATTGAGGTATGACATACTTTCTTGCGTGGTATCTTAATTTTCTAGCATCGGTTTTGTTGTTCGGTAGATGACCACTTCACATAAAGTTGATGATGTCTTCTACCCATATTATACAGACCTGTGCCATGTTGACTGCTATGCTCAGTGTCTTTTTCTGAGTGATGCTCGGCTAAGTCAGATACTCTGTTAATATTCCTCAACCGATCTACCCCTCAGGAGCTGAGGCTAGCCGAGCGAGATCGTTGGCTCATTGACTGCTATCCCTGGGGATCCTTTCAATTAGGAACTTGTCGAATTTGGTCTTGAGCTCTTTCATGGCAACTTTGTAGGCTTTCATTTGTTCCTCCCATGCATTGTACTCGCCCTGTACTTGGCTGACCACCAGCTGTGAATCGATGAGAGTTCTTACCTATTTTACCCCCATTGTTAGTGCTAGCCTAAGTCCGGTTATGACGACTTTATACTCTTCCTCATTATTGGTGGCTTAGAACCCGAAGCGCATAGCATACTCTAGTACTTCTCCTTGGGGGAGACAAGGACTAAGCCAGCACCGCTGGTGGATTGATTTGTAGATCTATCAACGTTTATTGTCCATACCTTCTGAGCATCAAAGATGACCTCGACCTCTGGGTGAACATCGGCTGTCGAACGAGTTTTGCGGCTGTTTGGTGGAAGTGAACTCTGTGGTCCTGAATTCTACTATGAAATCAGCTACGACTTGTCCTTTTATGGATGGTCGCAGTCGATACTGGATGTCAAACTCACCTAACTCCATCGACCACTGTGCTAATCGTCTAGAAATTTCTAGCCTTTATAGTATTTTTCGTAGTGGCTGGTTTGTGAGCACAACTATGGTATGGGCTTGAAAATAGTAGCGTAGTTGCCTAGCTGAGATGACTAGGGTGAATGCCAATTACTCTACCCAAGGGTATCTGGACTCTGTTCTCTAGAATACTCGGCTAATGTAGTAGATGGGCTTTTGAACCCCTGCATCTTCACGGATGAGAGCTGAGCTGACCGTTATTTCTGAAACTGCAAGGTAGAACAAGAGCTCTTCTCCGGGTACATCTCGGGAAAGTAGTGATGGAGAGGCCAGGTATACTTTGAGGTTGGCGAATGCTTTCTCGCTGTCCTTGGTCCAATCAAATACTTTTTTCAAGACGTTAAAAAATGGCGCGCATCGGTCAGTCATGTTTGAAATAAATTGATTTAGGCCTGCCAGCCGACCTGTCAGCTTCTGCACTTCTTTGACTATCTTTGGAGACTGCATCTCTAATACTACTCTGATCTTTCGAGGATTAGCCTCGATTCCCTGCTTGCTGACCATGAACCTGGGGAATTTTTCTTTTGATACACCAAATGCACACTTGGCTGGATTTAACTTCATGTTTAAGTTGTGTAGTACTTGAAAGGTTTCTTCGAGGTTCAGAAGATGATTAGAGGAATTTTTGCTTTTGGTCATCATGTCATTGACGTAGACCTCGACGTTTTGGCTAATTTTCTTTCTGAAGATAAGATTGACCAGGTGCTGGTAAATGGCCCCAACATTTTTAAGGCCAAAAGGCATCACTTGATAGTAGTAGATTCCCCGATCTATGATAAAAGAGGCATTCTCCTGGTCGGCCTCGCTCAGGAGGTTCTGGTTGTACCCTGAGAATGCGTCCATAAAGCTGAGAAGTTCATGACCACTGGTTGAATCCACTAGTTGATCGATCCTGGAAAGGGGATAGCTATCCTTTGGGCAGGCTTTGTTCAGGTCTGTGAAGTCTATGCACAATCTCCACTTGTCATTCAATGTTTTCACTAGAACTACGTTGGCTAGCCAGTCAGGATATCGTACCTCCCGAATGAACCATGCCTTTAGTAGCCTATCGACCTTGGCCGCTATGGCATCGTTCATTTCCTTAACAAAGACTCACTACTTCTGTTTGACTAGCTTGTGGAGCCGATCAACACATAAATGATGCGTGACCACCTCTAGATTGATCTCGGTCATATCTTTATGCGTCCAAGCAAAGATGGAATAGTGCCTTCAAAAAAATTAGATCAGCTCAACCCGGAGGTCAGGAGGAAGAGCTGAGCTAATTTGAACTTCTTGATCAGGCCTGCTCTCGTCTATACTAAATTTGATTAGATCCTCCACCGGTTCTCCTCTCTGGATAAACTCATCAGCTCGAACTTCTATAGTGTTGAGGGTCATAGTTTCCTTCAGCTTTGGCTCTTTGAGAGAGGTGGTGTAACACTCTCGAACCGTAGTCTGGTCTGCTATAAGTTATTCTACTCCATGCTCAGTTGGGTACTTGATCATGAGATGATAAGTTAAAGTGACGACCTTCAGCTGGTTGAGGTCCGGTCTCCCCAGAATCATATTGTAGGCCAACGAGCAGTCCACCACTAAGAAGTTGATCATTTTGGTGGTCTGCTTGGGGCTAGAGCCGATCATAAAGGGCAACTCGATCGATCCTAGTGGCTGGATATTTTCTCCAAAAATCCTATCAGGGGTGATTTAATCGGGTATAGCTTTTCTCGACCTATTTTGAGTTGGTCGAAGGCGTTTAAGAATAATATATCGGTCGAATTGCCGTTGTCCACTAAAATCCTGCGTACCTTGTAGTTTGCAATAACCATAGCGAAGACCAGGGGTCATCATGTGGCTGTTGAACTCCTTGAGCATCGATGTCTGAGAAGGTTATGCCCTCTTTTGTCTTGACCACTTTATTGGGACGATCACTTACATATATCTCATTCGCCCCCTTAGTCCTTAGCCCTCTAAAATGAGCCTTCCTGAAAAAGTTACTCTCTCCCCCGCCAGCAAACCCATCAGAGATTACTTAGATTTTTCGAGTGAGATTCCCATCTCTGTTTCCATTGCTAGGGGGCTATCTGTCGTGCTGACCTTGAGGCTCTTCCTTGTTTTGTCGGCCAACCAAGAATCTATTTAGCCTTCCTCTTTGGATTAGTACTTTAATCTGCTCTTTTAAGTCAAAGCACTCCTCGGTGTTGTGGTCGTGGTCTTTATGAAACTTGCAATACTTATCCAGATTATGCTGGTTGATTTGTGTCTATTGTTCTTTTCACCACCGCAGCTCGAGGTCGTCCCTGATCTGCAATAAGACCTACTCAATAGGGGCATTTAGGAAAGTGTACTTCTCAAAATGACTGGTTGGTATCCGGGGCCATTTGGAACTAGCCTTACTGTATTGTTGACAGTTTGAGTCTCGGGATGACCTCGGTTGGGGTGATTCATCTTTCTTTGTTTAGTCTTTATTCTCCCCTTGATCACCCTTCTTGTTTGCCTCTGTGGACCTTTCTTCTTTGGAATTCATTACATTCTCGGCGTTTATGTGTTTCTCTGCCTTCACGATGAGCTCGATTATGCTGGTCAGGGGTGCCTTCGCCAGTGAGAAAAAAAACTTTGTCAGCTAGAGGCCACCCGTGAACGCAGTTAGCGCCACTTTGTCATCAATGTCATCCACCTTTAAATTTTCAACATTAAACCGAGTCACATAGTGATGTAGGGTCTCAATTTTTTCTTGCTTGACATTGAGGAGGTATGTGGCCGGCTTCAGGTGTCGCTCTTCAATTTTTTGAATCATACGCGAGTTGATCCCTTTAAGGTGATCAGGAATGCTAGACACATGATCTCAACTAGGATTTTGTGCAAGTGCATGTAAGCTTTTTATATTTCCAAGTGGTCCAGGGAATCCTTCAGTCCGTCAAAGGCATCCTGAACTTGGATGGCAGGGGCTTGGCCATGACTGCTGGCAAGAATAATAGATCTGTCCCCTATACTAGTTTGTCAATGAACACTGCTATTTCTCCCTTCATGGCCGCCATTATGTTGCTGAGTTGGTCATTGACATCTTTTAGCTCGGCCTCTATGGCAGTTGAGGCTTCGGTCCTCTCGAGCTGATTACCTTCATATTGTTTGGAGAAGGGCTCTACTTTTGACGACCTCTTCATTCCCATCAGGGCTATCCACCTCTATTCATCAGGTTATTGAAGGAAAGCCACCGGTCCTCCCTCAGGACGAGGAGCTCGAGGATGCAGGGGAGGAGCGGGCAGAAGTCTCGCTTGCTTGTTGAGTGATAGGTGTCTGTTGTCCCAAATATCAACCCAAGGGGGGGGGGGTGAATGGGTTGTTTAGCAAACTTAGTATCTTTTTGAAAACTTTTTAATTTTTATTGACAGTTAAAAAATAGTTGAATGAAAGCAATAAGTAAAGAGTTTAATGGAAAGAGATACAAACAATATTTATAGTGGTTCGGTCTTCCTGACCTAATCCACTCCCCAAGAGCCTTGGGATTTTTGA
>JAUTBS010267276.1:0-11145 GCA_032361285.1 Aequorea victoria
TTTCTCTTATTTGTTTTCTTATTCCAAACCCTAATCTTAAATCTCAACAGCAACTTTAGGCCAGTGCTGCTGCCACAAAAATATAGAGCCACTGCAGTGAAAGATGCAGGAATGGTGAGCTATATATATGCATTTATGCATGGAATGGAGATGGCCAGTTTGAGTACAACACATAACAGCAGAAAAGAGGGTGTTTTAGTCCTAAAATGTCAATTACCACATTATGATTATGTGCTGATCACGTGACATATTTCCATGAAAATAACAAACGGCTTGCTAAAGGAAACGGTTAAGAGTCATAATTAATAGCTGAAAGAATCAACCCATCCGGTTTTAAACATTAGACCGGCAAGGGTAAAGGGCAATAGTTGATGGGGGGTTAGTATTGTGTATGTGTGTGTGCGCGTTGGTGTGCATGTGCAAGTTCGCGTGTGTGTGCCTCCAGCAAAAGACACTGCAATTTGATAACTGGTCTGCACTGCACCTAAACCTGTCTTCTGATTTTCTCCTCCATTCTGCAAGATTTAAAATACTAATGGAAAGAAATACACTCATGATCCACAGGACAAGTTTAAGTTATTTAGACTTAGCCGAATAATAAAATACAGTAATCGCCATGTCTCAAACTGGCATTTTGTGGAAAAAACAAAAATGGGGTCAGTATTAATGAAAAGGATGTATAAAAACCTTAATAACAACCGAAAACCTAAAACCCCCTCCTCCTTTATCCGGGCTTGTGACCGGCAGCATTGATCTAACACTGGCGGAGTTCTATTAATCTAAGAATTTCCACACACCAAGCTCGAGCATAAAACCACATGCACACGACATCTTGATTTCTGCAAAGCGTCTTTCATGTACAGGTCATATGTATTTAAACTCTTTATATGAGCAAGTGATAATTCTAGAATGTAATGACACAAACAAATGATTCAACCATTCAATACATTAAGACTACAAAATACACAGAGAATTGAAGCCATTTCAATTTTTCCTATATCACCAGCTCCAGAAGAAAGAATGATTTCCACTTCGCGAGCTCCAAATACTCCATCCCTATGTTTCTTGGATAAGAAAGTATGTTTCACAGACAATCATTCTTTTATGGTACGTCAAACGGCCAATGGACAAGCGACATTGACCTAGAATAAAGGGCCAGTGCTAAGCCTACCATGTATTATAGAAGCTATTGAAGTTAGACTCATGTTCGTCATCAACCAGAATATTAATACATAAATCAATTCCTACCCAAAGTGCATCTCCTATCACAAGCTACATGTACACTTACAAGTTAAAGAGAGTCCACCAGAGCTTTTGCATTAAAACCAGTAGATATGTTAAAGAAACCACGCATCTCTCTCAATTACGGCGAGACCTTAATCAAAAATATGAAAATGAACTGTATTCCTAAACTAAAAATGACAAAGAAATGGAAGATTGTACAAAACAAACAATCTAAAACAACAAAAATATAGCAAAAGAAGAACTACAAGAAATGGTGAAATATTATACAGGCATAGGTATTGTAGGTGGTTGGTACGGGGTCGAAGGGAATGACCGGAATGTCTAGGAAGATGGTAGGTACTTGATTGCTCAGGACCACTGGAGGTGGAGGAGGAGAGAACGGAGGCAACCCTAGGAGAGAGAGAGGGAGGCAGTGGAGAGAAGCTTTAAGTCGAAGAGAATGGCGAATGAACAATAAACTTCGAAAGAGGAGATAGAGCTCCTTACATATTCAACAAAAAAAGAGAGAGAATGGGCTCCTTTATATAGGAGACAAGGAAGCCCAGAGGTCACTATCAGCAAGGAATAGATGGAATCATTCCCATGGAGCGACAACCTGAACGTACCGGCCGAGTCAGTCGCTAGTGGAGGCCTCTCATGCCCGACATGGCAAGGGGGCACATGCTCTGCCCATTGTTTGGATCCAGAGCACATGATTCCCATTTTTGGGCCTCAGAGCGTTGTACCTCAGAGTGGTCAGTATACTTGTTGTCTTTTGTGTCAACGCTCCTCGCTCTTTAAGGTCGGTCAGAGTGGAGCCACTCCGAGGGTGGGGGGGGCTAAGCAACTTCGACGAGCCCTTAGCTCTAGCATCCAAGCCATAATCCTCCAGAGGTCCCGAGAGAGATCCCCTATGTTGTGGATTGAATTGCCTTCAATCCTCCAACGGACCGAGATTAATAGAACAATAACAAGAAAAGAAACAACCAACAAGAACAAGTAATTACATAACACAAAAGTTTACGACGTTCAACAAATCGTTCATACGTCCACGGGGCTCACATACTTCACTATGATTGAGAGAAATTACAATGTTTTCTTAGAGTTACAATCTTTGTTCTCTTGGCAGCTAGGGTTACTAATGAGTTTCTTATATATGGAGAGAAGGAAATTAGGGTTTAAACAAAGAAGACGCGCCCTCCAGCTGAGCTCTGTCCGGACGGGATTAATCGCTGTCCGGACGCCATGCGTTGTAAGTTTCAACCCGCCACCACCATTCGGACGGTACTGACCCCTGTCCGGACGAAAACATGATGCGAAGTTCCTCAAGTCACTGCCGACTGCCGTCCAGACGCCACTCACCCTCATTCAGACGAAAATCCCTTGAGCGAGATTTTCTTCACATCCAACAATCTCCCACTTGAAGTCAAACCACTCCAAGGCTTTCGTAAACCCAAAACCTATGTCGCCTAAAACCCGAACAAGCGAACTAGTGTGAGCCTCTCTCACAATTTTCTAAGCCGAAAGCTAAATAAGTCTTCAGCTTCTCCACTGTCACCATTTTGGTGAACATATCTGCATGATTCTCACTCGTGTGAATCTTCTCAAGATCGAACTACCTATCTTCCAACTGAGGACAGATGAAATGATACTTGATATCAACGTGCTTCGTCCTTGAATGAAACGTTGAGTTCTTCGCTAGATGTATTGCACTCCGACTGTCACTGAACAACTGTCCTGTTCTTTACCCAGTTCCATCAAGAAACCCTTCAACCATATCACTCCTTGCACGCTTCTGTGGCTGCTACATACTCTGCCTCTGTGGTAGAAATTAACACAATCTTCTGTAACCGAGAGACTCAACTGACCGCTACGCTACCCAATCTAAACATATATTCCGTGGTACTCTTCCTACTGACAACATCTCCTGCCAAGTCAGAATCCACAAATTCCTGTAGCCCAGTCTATGGGCCATCATAGCACAAAGCATGATCTGTAGTCCCCTGAAGGTACCTCAAAATCCACTTCACCGCTTCTCAATGCTTCTTGCCCAGATTGGACATGAACCTGCTCACGACTCCCACTGCATGGGAAAATTCTAGCCTCGTGCGAATCATGGCGTACATCAGGCTACCTACAGCTGACGCGTAAAGGTACCTTCGCCATATTCCTCTTTTCTTCACTGGCTGTCCCCTGATCCTTTGAAAGTCTGAAGTGACTTGCCAAAGGTGTGATAACTGGCTTAGTACCTTCCATGTTGAACCGCCTCAGCACTTTTTCAGCATATTCAGCCTGTGAGAGCTGCAACTTCTTGCTCTTCCTGTCTCGACTGATCCACATACCGAGGATCTATTTGGCTACACCAAGATCCTTCATTTCAAATTCCTTGGACAATTGGGCTTTGAGATTAACAATCTCATCCATGTCTGACCCAACAACTAACATATCATCTATATACAAAATCCGTATAAGGTAAGCTACTAGAAGTTTCTTAAAGTAACAACAATGGTCCGCATGGCATCTACTGAACTCAATATCAGCCATAAAGGTATCAAGCCTTTTATACCATTGTCTCAGGACCTGTTTCAAACCGTACAAACTTCTTTTAAACTTACAAACCAAGTTTTCCTGTCCTTTCACTGTGTATCCATGTGGATGAACCATATAGATGTCCTCATCTAATTCTCTATGAAGGAAATCAGTCTTGACATCCAACTGCTCTAGGTGTAGATTCTTTGCTGCCACAATGCTTAATACTAATTTGATGGTAGAGATTTTCACAACTGGTGAGAAAATCTCTATGCAGTCAATCCCCGGGCTTCTATTGAAACCATTTTTCTACTAGTCTCGCCTTGTACCTCTTACTCCCATCAGCTTCTTCCTTCAGTCTATAGACCCACTTGTTCTGTAGAGCTGACTTAACCTTAGGTAACTGGACCAGATCTCATATTTGGATTTATAACAGAGACTCTATCTCGTCAGCCATAGCATGCTCCCACTCCTCCCTGGTATTAACCTGCAATGCCTCTTTAAAATATTCTGGTTCACCACTATCTGTTACCAACAGTTAATTCAAATATGGTGAATAACGAATTACAAGTTTACTAATCCTGGTAGACCTCCTGGGAGGAGGAGTCTGTGGCTCTGTCTATGGAGTTAGTTGTATGTTCTCATCACGTTTCAGAGTCTTATCATATGTCCCTTCAAACTCAACAAAATCTGAATCATCTATAGTCTCATCCTTTAGATTCTGTCTATTTTTAAACAAAACAGACTCGTTGAACACTACATCCACAATCCTGATTATCTTTTTACTCTCAATATCCCAAAGTCTATATCCAAAGCTATCAGTACCATAGCAAACAAAAATACATTTCTTAGACTTAAGATAAAGTTTACTTCTCTTATCAGACTCAACATGTGCATCTGATATACAGACAAAAGTGTGTAAATGAGACAATTGTACCTATTTTCCTGTCCACGCTTCCTCTGGCAGTCCACCATCCAATGGCACTGAGATATGTTGTCGTATTCACAGCATCAACCCAGAACTGCTTTGACAACCCTGCATGTAGCCTCATGCTCTTAAGCACGTTCCATAACTGTTTTGTTCATCTATTTAGCTACCCCATTCTGTCTCGGCTTCATCGGAACTTTCAACACTCTTCTGATCCCATTGACTGCACTATAGTTCTCAAACTCACAGCTACAGTACTCGTCGCAGTTGTCTAATTTCAAACATTTTAGTTTCAACCCTGTTTCATTCTCAACTAGGGCTTTCCAATTCTTGAAAATTCCAAAGACATCAAACTCATAGCTTCCTAGTCACATCATCAATGAAAGTAACATAATAACGAGAGCCACCTAAAGAGAGTGGCACCTGAGATGGTCCCCATATGTCGGTATGGACCAACTCCAACCGCTCTCTCTTCAGTGTCCTTGTCATCCTTGTGAAACTGACTTTCCTATGCTTCCCGAAGACAGCCTTCATAGAAATCCAGTTCCACTAACTGCAACCCCGGTAATTTACCCTTCTGAATCATTACTTTCATCCCTTTCTCGCTCATGTGGCCGAGTCTCCTGTACCAAGTATCAACACCAACCCCAGACTTCGCCACTACTATGCTGCTATAGGAACCCGAGGACACATACAGAGTGCCCTCCTTGCCACGGGCCAAAATTAGTGATCCCTTGTGAAACTGACTTTCCTATGCATCATATGCTTCCCGAAGACAGTCTTCATAGAAATCCAGGTCCACTAATTGCAACCCCGATAATTTACCCTTCTGAATCATTACTTTCATCCCTTGCTCGCTCATATGGTCGAGTTTCCTGTGCCAAGTATCAATACCAACCCCAAACTTCGCCACTGCTATGGTGCTATAGGAACCCGAGGACAAGTACAAAGTGCACTCCTTGCCACAGGCCATAATTAGTGATCCCTTGCTCATCTTCCATGAGTCCCCTGTAAATGTTGTCACAATCTCAGTTTCTGCAAGCTGACCAGCTGAGATCAAATTTCTGGTTAGACTAGGTACATGTCTAACATCTCTCAGCTTCAGAACTATACCATCTGTCTGAGTGACCTGTACCTCACCCTTCATCATCCCCAAATAAACTCTCCTAAAATTCCCCTTCTCATAGCTGTTGAGAATATCCATGCGTGGGATCGCATGAAACGAACCACCCAAATCTATAATCAATGATTCACTACGAGCATCTAATGCACAAATCAAAGCATTTGTCTCATTATCTTCGGTAATATTAACAATATTCTTACCCCCTTGATTTGCGTCGTCCCGTTGCTTCCTCGGAGCCTTGCAATCCGTCTTGAAGTGCCCCTTTCGACCGCAGTTCCAACATCCACCAGATTTCTGATCGCCAGACCGCAACTGAGATTTCTCCCGTGATTTGAATTTGTTATTCCCCCGAACCTTCCGATTGCCTCTCCTGTTCTTTCTTCCTCTGCCTTTAGTGTTCAGAATTGACCCTGGAGTAGCCCCTGATCTCCCTATCAAAATCAATACTCATCGCCTCTAACTTGTTGACGATGGTATTGAAATCATTGATGTGCTCGGCAACAATGGCATCATCCGCAATCTTTAAATTAAATAACTTTTTCATCAAATATACCATATTTGATGTCAAGAGCTTTTCATACATCTTCTCAAGCGCTTTGATTAGACCCATAGTCGCCTTCTCCTTCGCGATGTTAGGTGTCACCGACGGTGCGAGGCTTAATCGCACGGTCACTAGGGCTTTGATGTTGGGCGTCACCGACAGTGCGAGGCTTAATCGCATGGTCGCCAGAGCTTTACGATTCAGTAATGCCCAATTCTCGTCTGACATCTTCGGCTTCTTCCTAATCAACAGTTGATGTAAATCCCTTTGATACAGAATGTCTTCAATCTGCATCTTCCAAATGGCATAGTTGGAGCCATTGAACTTTTCTATCTTGACCTTGCTTTCTTCCCCCATTGAACGATCTCTAATCTCTAAACAATGCTCTGATACCAATTGTTGTGGATTGAACCGCCTTCAATCCTCCCATGAACCGAGATTAATCGAACAATAATAAGAAAAGAAACAACCAACAAGAACAAGCAATCACACAACACAAAAGTTTATGTGGTTCGACAAATCGTGCCTACGTCCATGGGGCTCACACACTTCACTATGATCGAGAGAGATTACAATGCTTTCTTAGAGTTACAATCTTTGCTCTCTTGACGGCTAGGGTTACTAATGAGTTACTTATATATGGAGAGAAGGAAATTAGGGTTTAAACAAAGAAGACGCGCACTCTAATCGAGTTATGTCTGGACGGGAATAATCGTTGTCCGGACGCCATGCGTTGTAAGTTTCAACCCGCCACTGCCGTCCGGACGGCACCGACACCCGTCTAGATGAAAACATGCTGCAAAGTTTCTCGAGCCACTGCCGTCGCCGTCCAGACGGCACTCACTCCCGTCCAGACGAAAATCTCCTAAGAGAGTTTTTCTTCACATCCAACACCCTAGACCCTGCTCCTAGTCTAGGTCTTGTCATGGAGTCTTGCATTTGGGTAGGTAAAAGAGGGAATGAAGTGTGGTTGGCTTCAGAGTCAACTCTCCTGAGCAAGCGGAGGGTTATTTGGACAACACCTCCTAAGCTAGTGGAGCTAGGTTGGGTTGGAGCCAACCCCTCCTCAGCTAGTGGAGCTGGATTGAGTTAGAGCCGACCTTCTCTCGGCGAGCGGGGTTGACCCAGAGGTCAATGGTTGTACCCATAATATGCCCCCTGTGCAAGTGCACTCGTGACCAATGAGAGTGTGCGTACATGCCCTTTGAATTAATTAATGAGGAGCTGTATCAAGTAGGATTTTAGCAGCTCGAATTGGAACCGGGTGTCTTCTCATCTTTCTCTTGTGATTGAATGGAGCTAATGGGGACATTAACTTGCTTCTTTTAGAAAGATGTGGTACCTGCCCCCATTATTTCAAAAGTATAGTAATGGCTCGAAATTCAAAATGCCCTTACTCTAGGTATGAAAGGGAGAGGGCCCCTCATTAGGGACCACTTTAGACTTGAGAACTCTCTATCCTTGCTTCATATTCTCTAAACTTCAACAATTGCTTTGGGGTAAGTTTTCGAACTTAGAATCTTTTGGAGCCGCATCTTTTGTGGAGGATTTCAAGTCTACGGCATTTTAGAGCCACGGATTTTGAGCTTTTGAGCCATCCTCTTTTTTTGGAGCTCACGGGTGGACGAGCCACTTTACTTTGCCTAGCATAGGTGCCGAGCTAAGGAGTCTTTGGTTCTTTGCCCCTGTTTGGGATGTTTAAAAAGTTAGACTTTTTTAGAAAAAAGAGGAAGAAAAAAAGGTTAGATTGTTTCGGATAATTTGTTTAGAGTAACCTTTTGCTTTTCCGCTTTTTGTTAAAATGTCAAAAATGTCCTTACTTTTGCTTTTAAGTTGTATTGTTTGGGATGGTAGCACGGTTTTTTTTTATTTTTTATAGTAGAGTTGACTTTTTCTATTGAGGGTATAGTAATTTTTTATAAAAAAATCTAGATTGTTTGGGATGTGAATAGGCTATTTTTTTATTGGAAAAAGAAGTGAAAAAAGTTAGTTGGCTTTTTTTTGGATGCCAAACAATATGGCATAAAATTTGGCTTTTTTGCAAAAATAACTATTTGGCTTTTTTATCCCAAATAGGGGATTAATCTAGAGATTTTTGGTTCAACATTCACCAAGCAGGGATTGCTCGATCCCATAATGTCGGGATCTTAGGGCCTTAGAGGAGTGTTGAACGAAGCTTCTGGCCTTTTGAGTGGAACATCACGCAATAGGTCCTCGAGCCTTGATGGTGCGAGTTGGTCGGTGTTAGCATATTATATTATATTTATTATCCAGTGTAGTGAGATATATTGTATCTTAGCATGTGGCTTCATTAATCTATAAATAAAGCGCTTGCATGCCCATTAGGGTTAACGCATTCATTCTAATTATGCCTCTTAACATTTCCAACATCACCACTATGACGATGATTAGCCTCAATAGGTGAGTTTGCAGGCCTACAACACAACATACAAGTCTCCTCTAAAAGATTAAATATATATATATACTTTCTCTTGGAGATAGGCAACCTCAATCCCAAGAAAGTATCTTAACAATCCCAAATCCTTAATTTCAAACTCCTTAGTCAATCGAGCTTTGAGACTAGATATTTCCTTCACATCATTACCTTTCACAGTTTCACTACTATGTCATCCACGTACACTAAGGACAGTAATCTTGCCATTGCCTCTCTTGATGAACATAGTATAATCTGCATGACTTTGTCAATATACAAATCTCAACAAACTCTTGAGAAATATGTCAAACCAGGCTCTAGGTGAGCCGTTTTAGTCCATAGAGAGTCTTTTTCAATTTACACAACTCTTCTATTGAATCAGATGAGAAACCATGTGGAATATTCATGTACACTTCTCCTAAATTACCATGAAGAAATATATATTCTTCACATCCTAGTGTTCAAAAAGGCCAACCCAGATTAGCAACACAAGAAAGAAGAGCTCGAATAGAATTCATCTTTGCTACAGGAGCAAAGGTTTCTTGATAGTCGATGCCATTTGTTTGAGTGAAGCCGTTAGCCACCAGCCTCGCCTTGTATCTCTCGGTTGTCCTATCTGCTTCCTGCTTTATCATGAATATCTATTTACAGCCCACAGGTTTCCTTTCCTCTAGACAAGATACTAGCTCCCAAGTGTCATTCTTTCTTAAAGTTGTCATCTCCTCTACCATAACATTTTTACACTTAAAATGTTGGAAAGGTGCCTTCCAACCTTATGGAATAGATATAGAAGATAGGGAAGAAACAAATGCAAGATACGAAGGAGATAAAGAGTCATATGAAACAAACTAGGAGATAGGATGTCGAGTACACTTCCTAACTCCTTTTCTAAGGGTAATAGGAAGTTCAAAAGTGAGGATTATCAAGAGAAACAACAAGAAACAACAAGAGCAGGAGGTTCATTACCGTCATTAATGGTTGAACTAGTAGAAGAGTCCGAAACTGGAGTCAATAACAACGATTGGCAAGATGGCACACAAGTAGTATGATCCTTTTGACGTCTAGAATAAATCTTTAGATTTGTCCTATCCAGACCAATGTCAGGTTTTGTTTCCTGAACAAACTTAGGTTCCTCCTCTTCAGTAGAATCTTTCTTCTTCCCCTCCCAGTTACTAGGGAAAGAAAAAAGAGACCACAACTCTTGATGATCAGATGTCACCATCTCGTCCTGAGTATGATTCTCCCCCTGAAAAGATGGGTAGATAAGGGAAAAAAGGATTCAGTTTCCCAAAAAGTGACATCCATAGTAAGGAATACTTTGCAGGTGCAAGGATCAAAGCATTTATACCCCTTCTGGGTAGCAGAATACCCAATGAACACATTTTATCGTTTTAGGATCTAACATCCCACAGGGATGTTTGGGTTATGGACAAAACACACACACCCGAAAATCATAGGGGGAAGAGAAGAAACTCTGGGACGGCCAAGGAGAAGCTCTAGTGGAGTACTAAACTTAACAACGCTAGAAGGCATGTGTAGGCACCCCATTTTGACCGGACATAAGTCCTAAGCAGCTTTGAGACTCTCCCAATGATGAATGCGTACATGCGAGTTGACTGCGGCCTCCGAAATACCCAAGAACCTTTCATCAACCTTTAACCATCTATGATTACCCTTTTGGGATTTTTCCCAAGGCTTGAAGTTGGCAAGAATCAGTGGAAGAGACCGAAATGCCAAAAGTGCCTCCAATAATCTTTAAAGTGGTCTACTTTCAACCCATATTTTATGACCTAAATTCTATATTTTCCAAATTTGGTTTTCATTATGTTTTAGTACTTTAAAAGAGGTTTCCAAACATATAAAATGGGTCTTAATTCGATTTAGAATAAATAAAGTATAATCGATTTACCAAAGTGATGCGCTTTCTGACACACTTATGGTAAAATGGTCATAACTTACAAATTACGAATCATTTTGGAACCAAACCACTTGGGTTAGAAAGTAGACTCGCATACCTTTCCAGCGATATATTGCACGCGAAAATCCAGGTCCGGACGGAGCCGGGGCAAAGCCCGCGAAGTTTCCTGCTTTGGGCAGTCACGTTCCTGCGGCCGAAAGTCACTTTCAGTTCGTAGGTATCTTCAATTTTCCGGCCAAATAAAAATTCTTTTTCGAGATCGAAGAAAACCTGGGTACCTATAGCATGCAATGAATGAGATAAGCTACGGTAAGAGTAGCCTCACTAGGGTTTTAAATATCGGTCGTTACATATCGTATCAGAAATTTGGACCTTCGAAACTGATATTTACTAATGTATCAGTCAATACTATCTGATATTTGCCAATATATGACCGTATCACCGATAC
>JAUTBS010267387.1:0-18469 GCA_032361285.1 Aequorea victoria
AAACAAAATAAAAAAAAACTACCCTATATCCCGTGAGTTTTAAGCAATTCCCGAGTCTTTCCTCACGTACGGCACATCTCCGGGAAGTTCTCCGCACGATTTTTGGGTCCTCCGAGTCCTTCCAAACGCACAGAATTTGAAGTCGGGCAAAGGGTTCGGGTATGAATATATGGGTTCAGAGTGTAATAGGACAGAAGTTTGGCTTACGAGGAATTTTTGGGTTTTTCCGATATATGAGAGGTTTTTTAGATTTTGGGGAGGTATTTGGCACTTAGAGATCTCTCAGAAGGTTTTTCTAATTCAGATCTCTTTTTTAAAATGGTGGAGGGTGGCCTATTTATAGAGAATTTCGGGCAAGGAGATGACTTAGGGTTGAAGTCTCCTTTTAAGTGGCGTGCGCCTGGTAGAAGGGGGCGTGCGCTGCTTGAGGTGGCGCAGCGCCTGATCCTAAGGTCGGTTTGGGTTGGTTTGGGGTTCTGAGACGGTTTGGTTAGTGGTTTAAAAGGATATGGCGCGACGCTAGCAATTGAGTTTTTTAAGTGGCATCAGATATTTTAGAGGAAAGGGGCGTGCGCCACTTGAGGTGGTGTGCTCCTGGTGGTGTGGCACCAAGGGGTGTTTTTGATATTTTTGGGGTTTTCTGGTTGTTTTGGGGTGTTTGGGTTGCATTGGAAGTATCCTTCGGACTTTCAAATACGTGTAAAAGCTCATTTGAACGTGAATGATGTACATTTCATCATCGAAAGGCTATGGGAACCGACCGATGTTCGGTTTAATCAAAAATGAGGTGTCTACAGTTGTCCATCTTTGACAAAACTCTCATCGCGAAGCGTGGATGAGTGAATGTCAAAGAATTATAGACATTCTCTTTTGATTAAACCATTCATCGAGCAAACAACAAAAGAAAATAACAGAAAGCAAAAATAAAGCAGTAAACCATCATTTTATAGTCGTGCTGGACTACGAATAACATTTTATAGTCGTGTCGAACTGTGAGCAATCAGTTTATAATTTTGCCGGACTGCGAGCAATCAGTTTATAGTCATGCCGGACTGCGAGCAATCAATTTATAGTTATGCCGGACTGCGAGCAATAACATTGTTTGGATTCGCACGGGAATAAAGTACTCAGTTTAAGATCATAATATGGACCAGTTTATCTAATTTTGGATCATGGGAAGGACCCGAAAGCCCTCAGTTTTAGGTCGTGGGACGGACCCAAATCACTCAGTTTAAGGTCGTGAGACGGATAATTTTTTAGAAACACGGGATACGAAAGATGAAGCTTAATATGCAAAATGAGAGAGAAAGAGACCTAAGGAATTCTAAGAATATCGGAGACGAACTTCGAATAGGAACTTTGAATTTTAAAACCAAAAGGAGGATAAGCAGAAGGCGGCCACATGGCACGGCGCGGCACTGCTTGGGGAAGCGCCACGTGGCGCGGCGCTGGCTGAGGTGGTGTGCGCTGGGTCATCCAGCGCGGCGCTGCTTGGAGAGGAGGGAAGTGGCGAGCGCTAGGTGACTGAAGGCTCGTGCGGTTTGTTTATGTATAGCCGCGGTTCATTTAAATCGCACGCGACTCAAGCACTCTCTCTCAACTCTCTAACCTCTCGCTTCTACCTTCTCTCTAAACTATTTGAAATGGCGAGCGGTGGTGACAAGATAAGTGACAGTGCGGGTCACGGGACGGACCCCACCCACACAACTCCCGAGGTTGAGGTCCCGACACAGTCCACCGGGACCCAGAGCACAGAGTCTCTATTTAGGAACCTACCTAACTTACCAGGGCTCAGCGGCCTACTTGCCAGCCCTCTTCAGTCACCCTCTGAGAGATCGGTGGCCATGGATGACGTGATGGATGCCGCAGAGGCAACCCAGGCCACGAAATAGGCCGGGCATAACGAGCCACCAGCTATTGAGGAGCCAGCGGCGGACAGCCCGCACCTGCCAGACCCCTATCGCAGAGTCTGGGCCGGGGACATGCCGGGGGGTTTCAACCTGGCGTGGTGCGACCCTCTGATCCACACACTGGAGCCGTGGGCCCGCACTCATTTCTAATATGCCGACACCAGCACGGAGCCTGACCTGCTGGTCCGAACGCCCAGCCTCCATCTCTCAACGGCGGTCCGCCAGGTATGCCTTAAACCCTTTCTTATTTAATTTTCTGTTTTAATATTAAAGCCTAAAAGGTATCCAAAAACTTTAAAAAGAATCTGGACTTAGATGTATCCACAGGGTAGGTCCGAAGCATTTGGAAGATTTTTCAATGGAACATTTAAACAACTTGAACCCTTAATAATTAAAATAGACTTGAACTTAGAAACATTGCATGATTAGGTTGAACCCCATGTTTCTTTGCTTTTTATGTTTTGTATGCTTTTGGTTCTTCGCCATTGGGTTGCGTGCCAATGCATCCCGTGGCGAAAGATTTTTTGATTTTGTCCCTAGATTAATGTTTACACATTTTTCGAGGAAACTTTCTTTTTCTTTTTTGCTTTTCTCCAATCGGGTTGCGGGTTAATGCTTCCTGATGGGGAATTTATTTGTCCCCAGTCAAACGTTTGCACGTTTTTCTAGGAGAATTATTTTGTTTTGGTTTCGACCAATTCAAACTTGAGTCACGTATCGATGCGACCTTTGTTGGATAGGCTTTCTATCGTCCCGACCAACTTAGGCTACGTCTCGCACTTCTCGGAATGGGTAGGCTTTCCATCATCCCGACCACCCAAGGTTATGTTACACGCTTCCCAAGAGGGAACTAATACTGTTTGTCCCTAGTCTGACATTTGCACACTTTTCTAGGGGAATTTTTTATTTTGATTTTGATTAATTCAAACTTGGGTTACGTATCAATGCAATCCAAGCTGGGTAAGCTTTTCATCGTCCCGACCAACTTAGGCTACATCTCGCACTTCCCGGGATGGGTAGACTTTCCATCGTCCCGACCACCCTAGGTTGTGTTGCACGCTTTTCGAGAGGGAACTAATACTGTTTGTCCCTAGTCTGGCGTTTGCACGCTTTCTTAGGAGAATTTTTTGTTTTGATTGTTTTTAACTAATTCTAACTTGGGTTACGTATAACGTTTCCTAAGATGGGTAGGGCTTCTCTTAAATCTGCCCGAATTAGCTATGACACATTGGGCCCAGCGCTCGACGACTTACACGGCTTATCTAAATGTGCCCCAATTTGGCTGGATTTAGCTGGTCCCAACCAACTCTAGGTCGAGTCATACGTATTCTCCAGGGAATCAATTGACTTGTTTTTGGTGTCTCTAGATTAATGTTTACACATTTTCCTAGGGGGTTTTGGGTATTTTTAATTAATTTCAACTTGGGTTACGTATAACATTTCCCGAGATGGGTGGGGCTTCCCTTCAGTCTGCCCCAAATTGGTGCAACGCATTGCGCTAACGTCTTGAGGTTTTACGGTCCCCATATGCGCCTCCAATCCGGTTAGATCTGCGCTGGCCCTGACCAACTTTAGGTCGAGTCATACGTAATTCTGAGAAAATTAACTGATTTGTTTTTGTTGTCCTTACATTAACATTTTTACGTTTATCTAGGAAGTTTTATTATCTTTTAAGGACTTGGTTTTGTCCCTAGATAACATTCTCATGGCTTCTAGGGGGTTGTTGTTAATTTTATCCATTGGTTACATAGTAACATTTCTCAAGGTGGGTAGGATTCGCTCCGCCCTTCCTTGATCAAGTTACGCTTCACACTAAGTTTGGTGTTCTATGCTCCCTTAGCCAAGTAGGAGTATTCTCACCTGACCAGCTTAGGTCATGTTGCCCGCTTCCCGTGATGGGATTTGGTGGATTTGTCCCTAGTTGGTCCTAAGAATTTATTTATTTGGAGTTTATCTCTAAATCGACGCTTACATGCTTTTCTAGGGATTTGTTGATTATATTTTTGATTGTCCCTAAATTAATGTTTGTACATTTATCTAGGAAATTTTTTATTTTAGCTTTGTTTAGGATATTATTTTCACACTTTCGCAGACGTTATTGAATTTTCTGTTTTTGTTCGACTTAGGTTGCTTTTCAAGACTTCCTAAGACAGAATTTTCTTTTTAGATTACTAGAAACAACGTTTGCATGCTTTTCTAGGTTTATTGGTATTTTCTTTTTGATCTGACTTAAGTTTCTTTTTAAGGCTTCCTAAAGCAAAATTTTCTTTTAGATCACTAGAAATAGCGTTTACACGCTTTTTTAGATTTATTGGATTTTTCTTTTTGGTCATCAAATTAAGTCCCGCTTCGTGCTTCTTAATATGACAAATTTTTTTCTTTTCTCAGTCATATTTATGCATTTTATTTTCTTTTCTAGTTTACATTAGCTGATCATTTTTTGTGTTTTCATTCTTTTTTATTTGTTGCAGACCACCGACTACTTATGCAGATTTGGGGGCTCCGCCCAGATCCTCGAGTGGTACGAGGCTCTCCCTCCAGAGAGCCGGGTGCTTATGGATCGATCCGGGTTTAGCCGGTTCATCCCCTGCCTCACGGGTACTCATAATGATAGAGTACTCTTGACGGCCCTAGTGGAGAGGTGGTGGGATACCACCAACACCTTCCACTTCCCATCTTTCAAGGCGAGCCTGACCCCGCTGGATTTTTTCATGATCACGGGGATCAGGGTAGGGGTGAGCCGATCCCATTCTACTCTACCATCGGCGAGTGCCCAGAGGCAGTGATCTCCTGGTTGGGCGCAGTCCCACCGAGCATCGACCAGGGGCGTATTCGGTATTTCACGCTCCTGGACAGGTACATGAGGTTTGTATGCAATGAGCCTCGCCACTTCGAGTGGGTAGCTCGTGCATTCTTACTTTACATGATTGGTGCGTGTCTGTTATCGAACAGGAAGAACACCGTTCACCTGTACTTTCTAAGAGCATTGCATGATTTCAATAGGATAACGTCCTTCGATTGGGGAGGAGCAGCGCTGGCGACCATCTACACTGGTCTGCGGTCCACATGTCGGACCAAGGAGAGCTCCGTGATCGGTTACTGGCAGATCATTGAGGTATGACGTTCATTTCAGTTTTTGTCCATTCATTTCAATTTGCACCTATCACTTATTCAACTTGGTCTAACTTATTCTATTTTTTTTGTTTTTGTATTTTTTTTTATTTATTTACAGCTATGGGCCTACGAGTTTCTGGGTTTATCACACCCAGAGAACTTTCATCCGGATCCCCAGATCATCCTGAGAGCAGCTCGCTGCGTCCAGAGCAGGAGGGGTAGGAAGGAGGACCCGAAGGGCCTGAACACTTACCGCCTCACATTAAATTGCCTGTCCCCGGCACAGGTATGTCGTGTTTTGCCTTTTCATGTTAGATTTTATTTCCATAACAATTCTTGTATGTAACCTGTACCGGGTCGGTTTTGATTTGTCTTGCAGGTGAACTGTCGATTGTGGGAGGGTAAGGAGGATAGAGCCGGGGAAGACCTGATGAGGAGCCGCTGGACCCATCAGAGGAGGATTTTGTTGGAGGGCCATCTCATCTTGGAGTGGTACATAGGTGAGCGAGTGGTCCGCCAGTCACTGGGACTGAACCGCTTCTGAGTCCCCTGCCTCCTCCACCTAGCATGAGGTCGACGCAGACCATGCCACCGGAGGACGTGGCGGAGGCATTGTATGGCCACCCGACTAAGGATTTTTTAGCCAAGGGGGATTACACTGCCTTTGCTCATGACTAATTGATGCGTTCGATGGTTACCCAGCGTGCGGATTCGCAGGCTGGCCAGCCCTCGACGTCTTAGGTTCCTCCTAGGGTGGGTACTCGTCCTCCTCTTGGTCGCGGTGGTGGTGGTGGGACCACTCAAGCTAGCCGGGGTGCTACTACTGGTGGTGAGGCCTCCCTGCCTCCGATACCTCGGGAGGTGGTGTCTTACCCCCACGGGCTTCCATTCGCTGTTCCCATTCATATCCCCGAGGTACCGGAGCTGCGTCCGATGGGGGATGAGCAGGTATTCTCTTTTATCTTTGTTTAGCATCTTTTCTTTTTTCTTGACCAGGTATGTTAGTCTGTCTTAACACTTTCTTTTATTGGTTCTTTATTTCTATTTTAGGTCTTCCAGGTCTCCCGAGCTTATATGGAGGGCCTCCTTTGCACTTTCTCGGGCCTGGTGGCCCTAGTGAGATAGCAGACCCAGATGCTGCTAGACACCGGCGTACACCCCATCCCCCGCACCCCCGTTTTCCTCCTCGGCCGGTGAGTATTCATTTAGTAGTTCGTAGGTCTCTCTTTCTTCTTCTTTTTTTATTTATTTATTTTTTATTTTTTTATTGCACAGTTATACATGCATATATATTTTTTTGTACTTATCCTTTTCCTTTTCCTTTTCCTCTCTTCTTTTTTATTATTTATGCAGCCTTCCTCTGTCAGTCATACCTCCGTGCATTGGACATCCTCTTCCTCTCCTGTTGCTCATCCGACGGCCGCCAATCCATCTGCAACCTCCCAGGGGTCTGTCCTACGGACCGGAGTTCGCCGGGAGCGTCGGACAGACAGCGATGACAACGCAGACATGGACGACGCTACTACATCTGCATCCTCCACTCCGGAGCCATCACGTCGTACCCGCCATCGTCGGGATTAGGATCTCTCTCCTTTCTTCTTTTATGCACCCTCCTGAGATACATTTTTCTATTTTTTAGCACATACATTTTATTTACCTTTTATTTGGGATAGGCCTTCGTGCCTAATTAGATTATTTTATTTTTTGGTTTATCTTTTCTCTTCTTTTTTTTTTTTTTGCACGGATACATTTTTATTTATTTATGAATGGATGGATTGCCTTATTTATATGGATGCACAGGATGATGTATGTACAGATATTTGTATATGTACAGGGTGTGTATACAGGATTGTATTTACAGGGAATATGTACAGGATGACCTATATACAGGAATTTGGTATTTACAGGGCTCCATTTACAGGATTTATTTACAGAATTTATTTACAAGGTTTATTTACAGGGCTATTTCTCTTTTAAGATTTTTCTTTTTTAAACAAGACTAATTAAAGGACTATTTTTGTGTTCTTTTTCAAGATTTACGTTGTATTTATAAATTAAAACGAACACCATATTCATGGATGTTTAGGAGATAATGAGACATAGACCGAATCGGTTACGCTAACATCTGTAGATATAAAGTGCCAGTGGTGACAGGCATAAACATGAAGCAGGGGAGAATAAAACAGTCTCATTTTAACATTTTGACAGAAGTGGCGCCATGTCACATAGAAACTGGCATGGCGCACGCTATATGGACATAGCGTGCGCTACATTGAGGTGGCGCACGTCGGGTGGGGACAGGTTGAAGACCAGATTCATTTTCCCCAAATTTCTATAAATAGGAGTATAGCCTTGCTTTCAAACAACCCATCTTAGTTCTGCAACATGTCTTCTTCCTCCCAAAATTCTTTATCTTGTTGGATCGATGAATTCACTCAGATCGAGCAAACTAACTTTATAGACTTTGGCTTGAATGCTCTCTTTCATCTGAGGTCTGTGAGCATAGACTGGAATTTTCTGAAGGCATCCACTCAGCTGTGGGATCCAGTGGCTCATACTTTCAGACTCGGGGACGAGGAGCTCTGCCCAACCATCGAAGAGTTCGAAGCTATTCTGCATCTTTTCCCCCGAGCGGAGGTTCTGATTCCTCCATCATCGGTGAGTCTAAAGAAACTCTTACGGGATTTATGCAGTTTGAGCAACAATGAAGTTCTTTCATTCTGCATGGCGGGGTTCTTGACACATCCTGCCTGGTGAGCCACTTTCGTCCTGCCGGCTCTCTTTCTGACTTTACTCTACAGTCTTGCCGTCGCTATGCCCTATGCATCTGCCTCCTTGTCCAATTTTTGCTCTTTCCGGGAGATGATGACATTTGTACCACCCTAGTACAGGTGGCCTCCCAGATAAAAGAGGGAAAGAACTTCGTACCACTGGTCTTGGTAGAGACACTGATTGGTTTAGATGCTGTACAATTCGGTGCCTCTCTTACTTTTACGGGCAGTCCACTACTTCTCCAGGTATCTCTCAAAGCTTTCTTTTTTTACATATTTCTTCGATTTTTCCGCTCAGGCTCTCCTTTTTCTCATATTTCTATATTTTTTCACTCAACTCTCGTTTTATATATATCTCTCAATTTTTCTACTCAACTCTCTTTTTCTGTATTTTCTCTCAGATCTGGTTGATGGAGAAGGTGAATATTCTGGAGTATCTCCTGGCGGGAGCTTATACCCCGATAGTCTTTCTTCAAAGAAGGGTTTGCTACCCTTGCATTACCTTGACCGAGTGGTATGATTTCTTTGATGCTCAGACGGGTGAAAACATCTGCTAGCGTTGTCCCTGGTGGACTATTCCTATGGCAACGGTTTCGATTATTGAGCATTATGGCGTTCTGCTTGTTGGCCTGAGCTTGACCACCTTCTATTTTCCTTCCTGTATTCTGCGTCAACTGGGTCGTGCTCAGCCTAGCCCTCCTGCAGTGACTCATATGTCCACTTCCTTTCAACATGCTCCGTTTCTGGAGAGTTATCAACCATTATGGCCATCCCGAAGGATAATTGACTCGAAAGATCCTTGAGTGATGCCTTCCTAATATAATCCATTCACACAGTCGGGAGGGAAAAAGGATAGGAAGATGATAATGATGTGAAGAAGGAAGGATTCGATTTAGTTATTCCTGCTGTACTTCCACTTATTATGTTATCTTATTTCTTTTTTGTTTTTTTTTTTAGAAAAAGACTTAGGATTTGCACTTTTCCCCCTTTTCATGTATAAACTTTGTTCTTTAAAGCCAAGTAATGAGAATTTCTCTCTTTTCTGGTCTTTAATCCCCAGTAAAGTTGCCACTGTGGGGATCCCGCCCTCTATCTCGCCTTCCCGCTTCTCTGCCGCCGTCCCTCACCCAAGCGAGGGGCTGTATGCAGAACGAAACCACGATGAGAGAATGGAAGAGAGGGGTTTTCCCTCAAATACGCGTATGTGTTGAAGACCGCGCGAATTTTAGAGTCGCCACTTAGTTTTTGGATAAACCAAGAAATCAAAAGGTCTTTCAAGGCAAACCAGTCCGTCCTTACTAGAAAAAATAGTTCGGGCTAGGGTACGAAAGGGGAAGGTGTTAGGCACCCCTCTCGACCGATCCAAGGATCGGCCTCTAGTTAACCGTTTTGTTTTGTTCTTATCTTAAATTTATCAAAAATAACACATACAGAAAGGGGATTAAAGAGAAAACATGCAAAATCAAACTAGAAAATAAAACTTAACCTAAAACTAAGGCTTTCTATCCATTCTTACACTTTAGGCATGTCAAATGGAGAGATGGCAGCATATCAGTGCAGTTGATACGTATTGAGCATACTGTTAAAGCATAAAAATGACAAAAAATGCAAAGAAAATGTTATATAAAATTCTAAAGAATGATAGATAGACTAAGAAAGAAAGGAAAGAGGCTAACATATGATTCTACTAAAAGACTAACATGCTTGGACATTTATTTAGAATAAAGAAAAACTCGAGAGAAGGAGGCCAACGACCTCTTCTCCCCCTTTTTTTACCGAATAAAAGAAGTTCTTAAAGAAAGATTAGATTTATGGAAATAGATGAGAATAAAAATCTACCGTATATCCCGTGAGCTAAGTTTCAAGCAGCTCCCGTAGTCTTTCCTCACGTATGGCACGTCTTCGGAGAGTCCTCCGCACGATCTTCGGATCTTCTGAGTCCTTCCAAATACAAAAGAGTCTGAAGTGGGTAGTTTAAAGTGAAGTTTCGAGATAGTCGGGCAAGGGTTCGGGTGTGAAATTATAGGTTCGAGGTGTAATTTAGCAGAACTTGGGCTTGTGTATGAGATTTTTGATTTTTTTCGATGTTTAAAAAGGGTGGGGAGGGATCCTATTTATAGAGGTTTTGGGCGAGGAGCTAACTCAGTGTCCAAGTTTCCTCTCAAGTGGCGTGCGCCAGGTGGGAAGGGGCGTGCGCAATTTTGAGATGGCGTGGTGCCTTGTTGTAGGTCGATTTAGGTCGGTTTCAGAGTTTTGACATGGCTTGGCTAGTGAATTGAAAGGCTATGGCGCGATGCTAGCAATTGAGTTTTAAGGTGGTGTGACATATTTGGGAGGGAAGTGGCGCCACGTTTGGTGTGGCACCGAGGGGTATTTTTGGTATTTTTAGAGTATTTCAGGTTGTATCGGGGTGTTTGGGGTTACATTTGGAAGTACTCTTCGGACTTTCAAACTCGTGCAAAAGCACCTTTGAATGTGACTGATGTACTTTTCATCATCAAAAGGCTACGGGAACTGGCCAATGTTCGGTTTAATCAAAAATGGGGTGTCTACAGGTGGGGAGGAGTCCTTTTGGTGTATATGGGTGAAATTCCATCTATTGAAGGGTAAAAGTTTTTGGACGATTAAGATGCCGAGCTCGCCTTCTTAGGCGTGGAAAAGGATTGTCCAATTATGTGCCCTGGTTAGGCCCTTTATCCATTATAAGATAGGGGATGGCCAAGATACCTAGGATGACCCATGGCATTCGTGGATTCCCATTTTGAAAGCTAAGGGGAGTAGGATCGTGTTTCTCTGGCCTTATCCCTCTTGCTAAAGTTAGTGCGGTGGTGCAGGGGAAGGAGTGGCACTGGACTCCAGCCCAGTCCATCAATTTGGTTGACCTCAAGAGGGACATCCCTAATGACCTTCGTCCTGATGATTTGCAGAAGGACCTTGTTACCTGGCTGGCTAACGGGGATGGGTTTTTCTCCATCAAATCTCTATGGAGTTGTCTGAGGGACTCTCGAGCTAAGGTCCCATGGTTCTCTTTGGTTTGGGGTCGTAAGCATATCCCAAGGTTTATTTTTATTCTTTGGGTTGCAATTCGTCACAGGCTGTATATGGGGGACCGTCTTCGGGCCTCTGGTCTGCGTTCGTCCTTCCCGTGTGTGCTATGTTCGTGTTATGAGAAGACTCACGACCATCTGTTCTTCTAGTGCTCATTTTCTCGAGCTATTTGGGGGAGGGTGATGTCGAAGTATGGGTTGTCCTCTAATGCGTCTTGTTGGGATGAGTGGGTGACGTTCTTCGCCAGGCTCTGTGTTGGGAAATCTCTTGGGTGTTGTGTCTTGAGGGTGGTCTTCTCGGCCACGGTTTATGGTCTTTGGAGGGAGAGAAATTTAAGGAAATTCCAAAATACTAGGTAGGGTTGGTCTTTGGTGCTAAGAGAGATAGTGTGTATTGTTCGGGACAGATTGTCCCCGTTTGAGGGCTTTCCCTTTTTGCCCGTTAATGGTGAGATTATTCGAGTTTGAGACTTATTTTGATTCATTTGATTTCTAACCTATTAATGGTATAGTCTTTTAGATGTTTGCAGGCCCTAGTTTGTCTGTTGTTTCAGGTTTTGGTTGGCTAGTTTTAAGTTCACACGTGTTCGTGGTTTTAAGTTCACATGGCCGTTGGTTCTGCTATTGTTGTGTTCTTTTTTGCCGTTGATGCCTCTGTTGTGTTGTGGTGTTGCTGGTACTGCATGCGGACAATGCTACTGCTGTCTGCTTGGGATGTTGGCTGCTGATTAGGGTGCTCTACTGCTCTCCTTCTCCTGCTGTGTTGTTGCTTTCCTCCTTCTCCTGCTCTGCTGCACTCCTGCTTGGGGGCCGTTTTCATGTTCCCTTCTCTCCTTGCTGGCCTCCTTCTCCTTCTGGTTTGATGTGCTGTTGTTGGTAGTCAATCTTCTGTTGTGCTGTTGCTCGTGGATGATCTCCTTGCTGCTCTATGTTCTTGTTCCTTGCTTGATTTTCGTTGCTTGCTGCTGGTTTTGCTGGTCCTCCTTTGGTGTTCTTGTTGCTGCTGGCTGATGTGCTCTGGTGCTTTGTTGCTGCTGTCGTATTGCTAATGTTGCTGCTGTCTTCTGGATGGGGTTTGTTGCTGCTGCATTCTTGGTGCTGCTGTGTTGGGTTGCTGCTCTTTGGGTTTATGTTTTTGGCCAATTGTTGGCCTGTGTTGTTCTCTGCTGCTCTATTGTCGGTGGTTGTGTTCCTCCTTCTATTTGGTTGCATTCTTTTGTTTTGCTTTGCCTAGTCATGGGGGTTGTCTATATCTTTCCTAGTTCTCGACTCTTCTAGCGAAGTATATCTGCTGTTCTGGGTTTCCTCTTTTGCTGGTTGTGTCCTTCTGCATCTTTTGTGCCCGGCTACTGCTGCTGTCTCCTCTCATGCTGATGTTGGTTTTGGGGTTTGTCTCTGATGCTTGGTGCCTTCGCTGAGGCGCTGCTGTTTCTATTTGTCTTTGCTTGGTATTGCTGTTTTTTTGCATTTCTGCTGTGTCATTGCTGTTTTGCTTCCTTAGCTGCTGATGTTTGCTGCCTTCGTTGCTGTTGTTTTGTTGCCTTCGCTGTTGCTGTTTGCTTCTTTTTGTGTTTGTGGAGGCTTGCTGCTGCTTTGTTTCTTTTTGTGTTTCTTGCTTGATGTTTTGTTCCTATGGTGGTTTGTTGTTCTTCGGGTTTGGTTTGCTAGCCTTGTGTAGGCTTGGCTGGTTTGTTTTTTCTGTGTGGTGTTTTGTTCTCTTCCCTGGGGTACGTCCCTTGTACATCTGTTCTTGTTAGTTCTTGCTATATAATTTTTAATTATCAAAAGAATTTAGGAAAACAAAACTATATTTTATTCACCCATTCAACTATTTTAAAGATGAATTGCACTATTTTGATTGCACTTGAAAATTTATGTCTGACAAGTTTAATGGTGAAATTTAACTCTTTTTTTCTAAGAATTCAATGTACATTATAGATTTTGTTTGATAGAATTCAACAAAAAAATCCAAAAAAATTTTTTTTATGTAAAACGGCTTCGTAGAATAAAAATTATTAAATTTTAAAGTTTGTAATCATATATCAAATAGTAGGGTTGTTTGGTCATAGCAGGTTCACATGGATTTATCAAGGTAAAAGTATGTTGGGGTTTATCAAGGTAAAAGCATGTTCGTTTGACTGCTTTCATTAATATTTTGGACCGATAGACATTTGACAAAAAGCCTCATTATAAAAATTAGGGTGATTTGGCCATTAATTTTTTTTTTTTTTTTTTTTTGTACATTTTTACTAATAAGGACCCCTATAAAGTAATAACTTAATAAGTTTGAAAATAATTCCTTTTACTAAAAATGCCTCCAATTAGCCACAATTTCGCGTATAAGGATTTATATACACATTGAAAGAGGTATATAAATCTTCCAATATATAAATCTAAATATAGATCTTGAAGGGGTCCGGTTTAAACACAAATCCAAAACCCCACTACATGACCCGGGATCATAAAATATAGGTCGTATCGGGTAAAGAAGAAAAATCAGTAAAGGTATGTCGGCACTTACCGAGCACGATGTGCTCGCACACGAGGCCGAACAGAAGGCCTTCGCACACGAAACCGAATACACCTACGGCCGAGCACCATTCTCGTACGCGAGGCTGAGCAAGTGCTGCTCGTAAACAGGTCCGAACAATAAAGCTTGATTGCGACAACCTGAATAATGAACAGGTGATGACACCAAATTCCCTTGCAAGGCACTCAGTATGCATTCAATACATAGAAGGTTTTCATCATCACTATTATGGTTACACTATTTGGGCAAAGTTAGGCTCAGCCTGGGTAGAGGGATAGCAGAGCTAGTGAAATCGTGACAGGACAATCTGTCCTCCAAGGCATCAACTGTGCCTATAAATATGAGGGTTCATCTACAAAGAAAATGTGGTAAAAAACTGACTCTCTCTTGATACAAAGCTTTTGACATGTTAACTGCTTATTTATATTTAGCCTTGTGCTAACTTTGCCATCGGAGGGGGATTCCGACGAGAGTACCCCACCGGGCAGTAACATTGTTTCTCTATTGTAGGGCCAACCGGACCATACAAGGAATGGATCCAAGCCTAGTTCGATCCAACCCGATCCATACAACTTGTGAGTTTTCTTACTCGCACATTTGGCGTCGTCTGTGGGAAGTATCGATATCGGATAATCTTCATCCTGTCTCATGGAATCTCCGCCCAAAACACGTTCAGACGGGTCTAGCCTTACCCGGAGTCTCCTGGAAAACATTTCAGCCATGAAATCGACCAAACAACAGGGCATGGTGCCCCAGCAGCAAACATTTAATGCCTCAAAGGGACGTTTGATTAGGATGCGACCTTCAATCAAATGTGAAATGACATTGCTGAGTTAAAAGCGGCCTTACAGCTCCACCAAACTGAAAAGGGGCAACTGGAAGACGACGCTACCAGTAGGCACAGCCCTATTCACAGCGCATCACGACCTCTTCCTTCACCTAGGAAAGGTCTGGCATTTCGTACAAGCCGAGAGCAGCAAAAAGGGAAAGTAGCCCCGAGGCTATCTTAGCCTGGCGGGGTTGCATCGAAGAAGGTGATCCCACGACCCTCGCATGAAAAGTGAGTTACCTCCGGGGGTAGTAGTTATTTTCCCTCATTCCAATAGAGTACTGAGGAGCAATCTTTTCCTTGCTCATCCCGGCCAGACCATAGCCATCAAACGGGGAAGCTTAAGGGAAAAATAACTGAGGTGGTAGAAACTTACCCCTCATGTAGTTTGGCTAACACGACTTCTCGACCGAGCAGAGGGCCCGGTCGTTCTCCTAACCGAGCGGTCAAGGATCCATCCTAACCATCTCGAACATAACACTGAACACCACACCAAGTAAGTTTCTTTGCACCCTTTTATCGGCTCAGATCGAATACTTGATAGCCCCAAAGGACTTTTCCCTCCCCAAGTTCAACTCCTATGATGCCAAGATGGACCCCAATGCACATATCATCCAATATCGACAAATGATGGCACTATGGAGCAGCAATGACTTCCTCTTGTGTAAAGTTTTTTCATCTAGTCTCGGAGAAACTGGCTTAAGGTGGTTTGAAGAACTATCGGCGTCTTTCATTAACAACTGGGGAGACTGGCCACCGCCTTCATGGCACGGTTTATAATTTGTACTAAGGTTCCCAAAGACATCGATGTCCTCTTAGAACTGAAGCGAGGCAAAAAGGAGTCCCTGTGAGCACTTGGGGATAGCCGAGCTGGAGGGGGCCGGATCAATCCCCAAGAGGTCCAGAGCCCGGGCTACCGAAATTCAACCTAAACGACCAAAAGTGGATATCGGTCGAACATGTTATTTTGGCCTCGGACGGGGTTACTCAATCTCGCAGCCAAACTAGAACAGTCGATCTACGTTGTCCACAGGAGTTTTTTACAATTCCTGAGGTTATTTTGGCCTCGAACAGGGTTACTCAACCTCACAGTCAAACTAGAATAGTCGATCTATGTTGTCCACAGGAGTTTTGTACAACTCCTAAGGTTATTTCAGCCTCGAACGGGGTTACTCAACCTCGCAGCTGAACTAGAACAGTCGGTCTACGTTGTCTATACGAGTTTTGTACAAATCCTGAGGTTATTTCAACCTCGAACGAGGTTACTCAACCTCGTAGCCGAACTAGAACAGTCGGTCTACATTGTTCACAGGAGTTTTGTACAACTCCCAAGGTTATTTTGGCCTCAAACGGGGTCACTCAACCTCGCAGCCGAACTAGAACAGTTGATCTACGTTGTCCACAGGAGTTTTCTACAACTCCCGAGGTTATTTTGGCCTCGAACGGGGTTACTCAACCTCGCAGTCGAACTAGAACAGTCGGTCTACGTTGTCCATAAGAGTTTTGTACAACTCCTAAGGTTACTTCGATCTCGCAGCTGAACTAGAACATTCAATCTACATTATCTACAGGAGTTTTGTACAACTCCCGATGTTATTTCGGCCTCGAACGGGGTTACTCAACCTCGCAGCCGAACTAGAACAGTCGATCTACGTTGTTCACAAGAGTTTTGTACAATTCTCGAGGTTATTTCGGCCTTGAACGGGGTTACTCAACCTCACAGTTAAACTAGAACAGTCGGTCTATGTTGTCCATAGGAGTTTTGTACAACTCCCGAGGTTACTTCGACCTCGCAGCCAAACTAGAACATTCGGTCTACGTTGCCCACAGGAGTATTGTACAACTCTTGAGATTATTTCAGCCTCGCAGCCAAACTATAACAGTCGGTCTATGTTGTCCACAAGAGTTTTGTACAACTCCCGAGGTTATTTCGGCCTCGCAACCAAACCGAGATATCGTCAACAATATATGAACATAAGGCCGAACAATAATTCACTATCAGTTTGTACGAAGCAGGATCAAGTGAAGAACCAACAAGACAATAACAATATTAAACGTACACGGCACGTGAAAATAAGACATTGCATTTAGTCGAAGGTGCCCGAGGGCTTACAAGAAAAGACATCGATCTTTACAAAAAAATCATAGACCAACGCCGTGATGAAAGTACAAAAACAAAAAACAAAATAAAAAGAGAAAGAAAAAGAAAATGGGGAATCACAACTCAATTACGTCGGTGTGATTCCTCTCGTGGAAGGCTCAAGGTCGGTGGCTTTAGAAGGAGCATCGGCAAGAGTCTCGAGCGGCGTCAGCTCAGTTGAAAGGACCGGAAGACCAGTATAAGGGTCTTCCAGAGTCTCGGTCCTGAGGAGAGACTTATGGGGAATCCCGACCTTTGTGTCACACCCTAATTTGGGAGCGATGACCAGTTATGGATCATGAGCCTTGGCCCAATAAACCAAGAAAGCCTAAACATAAAATTAGCTAACTATATGCTAAACATTAATCATTTCACAGGATTTAAACAATTCAAATCCAAAAATTTAACTCTGGAACAAACAACCCATAATATCCAGGCAAGTCATCTGAACAACCCATAATTTAATGTTTAATTTATTCAAATGCGGAAGTAGAATAAAATGTATGTTCCTAGAGGTCGTGTCCTGGATCTCACGCTGTACTCGAGTCCATCCTCTAGCCTCATCACTGATTACCTGAAATAGCTGAGTACAACGTCATCTAATGCTGGTGAATGAAAGTATGCATAGCAGTGTATAGTTCTAAAATAGGGGAATAAAAATATATTTTTAATTGAAACATAATCATGACAAGGTAAAAGCAGTATACATAAACAGGGTGTACACACAACCCAACACTCTCTTTTTATCAAAGTATTTTTATACATAATCCCACATTGGATATCAGGGGTGTCCACAACAAAAATCTCACAAATAAGATATGTCAACAATAAATATCCACGCATATAAAAATATGCTAACAAGACATAATAATGTCCATAATACTAGTATAGCGATATGATCATACAACATGGTGGGAAACCATCAACAAACCTCAGGAACAACATTCTGGGTATAAAAGAGTAACCAATGCCAACATCATAAACTCGGGGCTGCTTTGACCCGTTGGATCCAACATCGGACAGGAGTCACCTCAGGATGGAGCCTGGGTCTTTTCCCATGACGATCCCAGTTCAGGTCACCGGAGGTCCTAGACTGTCCCTTAAACTGTTGAGCTACTAGGGTCACCCAAGTCTCCAGACCGGATCTTTTCTCTAGTTGGCCAGAGTCACCTCCGTAGAGGGCTTTCCCATGAACTTCCACATGATCCCAATATAAACTCATGATCGCACCATAATAGATAAACAAAAACATTTTATCTCCTGTAAATATTTTTATCATGATTTTTGTAAAAAAAGATAGTACATTGCAATTAAAAGAATTTAAAAAGTATACATATAATTCTTTGCTAAAAACAGTTTGGAAAGTACGAGAGTTTTTATTAAAAGTATGTAGCATACAAATTCATTCACTTGATATCCAATGCAATAATGGTATGAACTAGCACAAGAAGAATTCGCGTCACCCTGATTATGTAATGCAATAATCATAATTAATATATGAAGCTAACAACTGAATTAATCAACCAAACGGACCCCTCCCATTTTTATAAGTTTTAAATCCTTAATTGAGGTGTTAAATAACTCGTTTAATTCACTTATTTTATCATTAAACTATTGCCCAAACGGAGCCTAAACTATTTGAATTTATTTTATATTATTTTCTAAGATTTTTGGGTCTTGTGAGTCGACTCAGCAGAGGAAAAGTTAAGGCAAAGTCCTCACCAGCGACAGTGCAGCCCACTGCCTGGTTACGTCCGGACGTTGGCCAAAAAAATGTCAGGATGTTTTTGTCCAGTAGCTAAATCTCGTCCGTATGTTCGGACGCTGGTATAAAATGTCCAGATATTTTACACCAGAAGGTCGACCTAGCAAAAATCCTGTCTGAATGTACGGACGCTGGTGTAAAACGTCTGGACGTTTTACACCAGAGGGTCGCCCCAGGTTTCGAACCAGAGTTCAAAGGCTGATTCCCGAGTCCCTTTTTGTATCATTTCTTCATAGTTTATATTCCTATACATTTTATGATTTATTTAATCATATTTTTGATAGATTTTACATCTACAAATCATATGTATGTATGTATACATGGAAATGAAATCATTCTCCAGTTTCTTGATTTTGGCACATA
>JAUTBS010267388.1:0-11142 GCA_032361285.1 Aequorea victoria
CATGGCTTAGATTTTGTATAGATGGTTACCTAAAGTTTTTGGTACTCTGATTCATTGACGTATTAATACTAGCAAACAATGTAAATCATAAACGATTATTTTTGACAATGCTTGGAAGGTAATTAATTCTATGAATGATGGCATTTAATTTCAGTAATTAACCCAAAGTCGCATAGATGATGATTGTACGAATTGGACGAGTCACCTCACTCCGAGTGGGAAACACTACCCCCAGGGGAGCGGGTGTGACAATCTATCCCGGCCAGCCCGACTATACTACCAAATAACACTGGGTATGTTCCTCTCCACCCCATTTTCAGCTCAAATTGAGTTCTTGATACCCCCAAAAGGGTTCTCCCTCTCAAAATTCACCTCTTACAATGCAAAGATGGACTCTAACCCACATATCAACCACTACAAACAAATGATGACGTTATGGACCAGTAATGACTCCTTTATGTGCAAGGCTTTTCCATCCATCTTAGGAGAGACTGGCTTGAGGTGGTTCGACAAGTTATCATCATCTTCCATTGACAACTGGGGGGAATTGACCACGACTTTCATCGCACAGTTCATAACTTGCACCAAAGTCCACAAGGACATTGACACTCTCCTAACCCTAAAGAGAGGTAAAAGGGAATCTCTGCAAACATACACTAGAAAATACTGGAAAGCATATAACGAGGTCGACTACTGTAGTGAAGAGATGGCAGTGGCAACATTCCGCTTGGGGCTAACCCGAAGCGAGCTTAGGGGCGCTCTGACAATGGAACCGCCTAAAACAATTACCAAATTAATGAGGAAGGTGGACCAGTACATCCGAAATGAGAAAGATACAGGAATAACTGATCTAGATGGGGCAGGATCAATCCCTAATAAGTCCAGCGCTCGAGTTATGGAAGGCTAATTGAAGCGTCCAAGACTGGATACATGCCAAACGGACTATTTCGGTCCAAATAGGCATGACAGTGGCTATAAAAACACAAGGGTGGTCGTCAACACCATATTTAAAGAACCCATCTACAAGATGCTCTCCCAGATAAGGGAGATGCCTTACTTCCAATGGCCGCCAAGAATGCTAAATGCTTCCGTCCAAGCGGGAATCAGGGACGGAGTCAAGCTAAGATGATTTTACCACAAGGAAAGGAAGCACTGAACAGAGGATTGTTATACCTACGAAAGGTATTTGGAGGATTTGGTATGCTAGAGCCATCTTAAGGAATTCATTGATAGCCGAAGTCATACAGGGTCCAACAACACCAACCAGAGAGAACGAGAGGCTCCTTCAGTCATCCCAAACAGGGGAGACATCTCTGTGGTCCACAGACTAATGGATCATGATTAGAGAAACAGCCTCAGAGGCCAAGTCCAAAAGGATCGGCACCATCGAGCAGTAATGGTTGTCCAAACAGCGGGGAAGAGGCTGAGATCCTATAGTCGGAGGGCCGAGATTGCCTTTACAGAGGAAGATTTAGATAGGATTAAACACCTGCACAATGATGCCCTCGTTATAACATTGAATATGGATGGGTTCAATGTCAAACAATCTTAGTGGATCAGGGCAGCTTGGCCGAAATCATGTACTATGAGTTTTCAAGAAGCTCAGTCTGAGCGAGAAGGATCTGATCCCATCACTTACCCCCTTGGTGGGGTTTAACTCTCAGACGGTGTGGCCCTTGGAGAGGGTGAACGGTCCCCATCAGCATTGGCTCTGTTACCATAGAGACTAATTTTCTTATGGTGGACATCCCTTCGGCCTACAAGGTAATAGTAGGTCGGTCGTGGCTACACGAGTTGAAGGCCGTGCCCTTCACCTATCACCAGATGCTAAAATTTCTCACCGAGGAAGGTGTGGAGGTAGTGTATGGTGACCAGCTCATCTCCAACGAATATTTCGTATCCGCGCTTAAGAGTGAGCGTCCTGTGGGGGCAAGTGCGACTGGTGGAGATCCTTGACCAGCCAGTCCTAGACGACATCGGCACAAAGGCCGAGCAAAAGGCCATGGAGGACTTTCTCACTATTCCTATCACAGGGGCCAGCCCCGAAGAATTTTTCATGATCGGCTCAACCATGGAGGAAGAGGAAAAGACCCATCTGGTGGACTTCCTCCATGCGAATATTGAGGTCTTTGCCTGGACCCCCTACGAGATGCCAGGGACTGACCCCACGTTCATCCACCATCAACTTAATGTCAATCTGACCTATAAGCCGGTCAAACAAAGGAGCAACATGTCGGCTGTCACACCCCAATTTAGGAGAGGTGACCGGTCATGAATTATGGGCCTTGGCCTAATGAACCAAGAAAGACTAAATATGCAATTAGCTAACTATATGCTAATTAATATTTAATTTTCAAGGATTTAAGCAATTAAAATCCATAATCACAACTGTGGGTCAAACAACCTATAAAATCCTGACAATGTCGTCAACATCAACTCATAATTAAATGTTTAATTTATTAAGTGCGAAAGCAAGAATAATTAAATGCATGTTCCTAGAGGTCGTGTCCTAGATCCCATGCTGCATTCGAGTCCATCATCTTAAACTTCATCACTGGTTACCTGAAATGGTTGAGTACAACGTCAATTAAAGCTGGTGAATGAAAGTATGCATAGTAGTGTATAGTTCTAAAATAAGGAAATTAAAATATACTTTTAATTGGAACATAATCATGGCAAAATATATGTTGTATAGATAAATAGGATGATCACACCACCCATTACTTTCTTTCTGTTCAAAATATTTATATTTTTTTTCGTTTTCTCGTGATCTCGTTAATAAGACGAGTCACCCACAAAATCTCAGACAGGACAACAGATGTGTTCATAACAAAATCTTCGCATATAAAGATATGCCAACAAGACATAATAATGTCCATTAATAATACTGGTGTAATGATATGATCATACAACAAGGTGAGAAACCATGAACAAACCTTAGGAACAACATCCTAGGTACAAAAGAGTAACCAATGCCAATCATTATAAACTTGGGGCGGCTTTGACCCGTTAGATCCAACATCGAACAGGAGTCACCCAGGGTGGCGCCTGGTCTTTTCCCTCTGATGATTCCAGTTCAGATCACCAGAGGCCTCAGACTGTCCCTTAAATTGTTGAGCAACTAGGGTCACTCAAGTCTCCAGGTCGGGTCTTTTTCCCAGTTAGCCAGAATCACCTCCGTAGAGGGCTTTTTCCTGAATTCCACATGGTCCCAATATAAACTCATGATCGCACCATAATAGATGATAAAACATTTTATCTCATTTAAATATTTTTACCATGATTTTTGTAAAAGAAAACTAATACAGTGCATAAAAGAATTTAGAAGCATACATATATAATTTTTAGCTAAAACAGTTGGGAAATACGATGGTTTTTATTGAAAGTATGTAGCATACAAATTCACTCACCTAATATCCAATGAACTGATAAAATATAAAATCAAAGGACGCAATCCATGTCACCCTGATGATGCAATGTAATGGTGCACAATCAATAAATAAGCTAAATAATCCAATCTAGCTACCAAACGAATCCTTAACCCCTTTAATAATTTCAACGTTTGTTTCTGGTGTTAAATTAATCATTAATTAACTTAACTTATTATTTAAACTAATTCCCAAACAGAGTCTAAGCAATTGGATTTAACTTCAGAATTATTTTTCAATATATTTGGTGGATGGTAGACCCAAGAGGTCACTGAGTCGACCCAAATGTATGATAGGCAGCAGATGAGTCGACACAGAAGGCTTTGTGTCGACTCAAGAGCAAGAGGGTCTCGGCATTTGGCAAATAAGTCACTGTGAGTTGACACACAGAGCTCGTGAGTCGACCCAAGGTCCAACAGAAGCTAAGGGTCGACACAAATAAGCTTGTGTGTCGACCAAAGGCAGGTCATGGCATAAATAGGCACGGGTGGGTCGACTCAAAATCCCCATGACTCGACCCAAGGCTGGAGGGTCGATACTTCAGTCGACCAAAGGCGCATTTGTGTCGACCCAAAGAGCTAGTGTGTCGACCCAAAGTCAAAGGGACACTATGAGTCGACCCAAAGGCCAATGTGAAAGTCCATAGGCCACGGCATGGGTATTGAGTCAACCCAGGCAGGTCATGAGTCGGCCCAAAGCATGGATGAGTCGACTCAAAGCAAGGCAGGCCTCATGAGTCGACTCACACTCCACGTGGGTCGACTCACAGGCAACAGAGTCTCATTCTACGTCACGTGGGTCAACTCAACCAATGTGTGAGTCGATCCAAAACTTTGCAGCAGCCATTAATGGCTCTGGAGCTTGGGTTTTTATGGTTTTTCTTATTTTTTTCTTCTTGATTTTATTTCTCCCATATATTTTATGCTTCTTCCAAGAGTTACATGAATATTTTCATGGTTGATTTCATGGTATTTATTTACATGGGACATATATATAAAATTGTTATATATATATAAGTATTATTGTTATACATATGTATTACTATATATCTCAATATATATTTCTTGTTTTCCTTACATATAAACGTAGCATCTTTATATATACATTCACAGGTTCAATTTAATTAAAGATTAAACATTCACGAATTATATAACTATGTGATATCTATATACATATATATGCATTTATCTACTGTGTGTATAATAGAATGGATGGCGAGCTACTAATCCGTAATCACCTAAAGTGATGATGATGATGATGTGAATGATGGTGGTGGTGCACGGTGGTGATGGCAGCGGCGGTGGTGGCTGTTGGATGCAGCGATGCAGAGAGAGCCGAGAGGGAGGGGTTTTTCAGAGAGGAAGATGCAGAGAGAAAGGAAGTTATGGGGAGAGAAATGGGGGTGAGGATCAGGTTTAATAAGGGTAGGAGCTAATTTTGTGGGATCGGATCCCACAAATCCCTCAACAGATCCTATCTTCTAAATTCAAATTTCCCTCAACTGTAGTCCACGCACACAAAATTCCCTTTTCTTTTATTTTTATTCCTCTTTTGGTCTTTTCTTTCTTTATTCCAGTAAACACTAATACCAAATTTAAAGTTTTATTATTTTTTATTAACTTAATATTTCGGAATTCTTTTTATTACTCTACTTAATTATGTTTTTTATTTAGTTAGTTTATTTTTACTTAATCAATTCAATTATTGTATTAATAATAAATATTTAAAAGTTATAAATTTTACTGAGTTTTGCATTCTTCCCCCCTTAAAAGAATTTCAGCCTTGAAATTGGAATATTAACCTTGAGGAAACTAATGAGGATAACGTTCGCGAATCTCGTCTTCGCGCTCCCACGTAACCTCTTCTACTTTATGATTTCGCCATAGGATCTTGACAAGGCAAATCTGTTTGTTCCGTATAACCTTATCCTTAGTATCCAGGACGTGAATAGGTTGCTCCTCATAGGTCAAATTCTCACGAACTTGAAGTGTCTCGTAATCCACCACGTGCGTCGGGTTATAGATGTACTTTCTCATCATTGAAATATGAAACACGTTGTGTACTCCGGTGAGGATAAGCGACAAGGCGACATGATAAATCACTTCGCCAACACGGTCCAAAACCTCAAAGGGTCCAATGTACCGGGGACTCAACTTCCCATTTTTTCTAAAACGAATGACTCCCTTCCACGGTGAAACCTTTAAAAACACCATATTCCCAACGGAAAACTCCAAATCTCGCCTACATGAATCAGCATAACTCTTTTGTCGACTCTGTGCTGCTAGAAGCTTATTCCTAATGACGATAATCTTTTAAGTCGCGTCCTCCACTAAATCCTGTCCAAGAAGCTACCTCTCGCCAACTTTATACCAATACAAAGAGGATCTACACTTTCGGCCAAACAAGACTTCATACGGTGTTACCCCCAAACTCGAGTGAAAATTGTTATTATACGAGAACTCCATTAATGATAACTGGTCGTCCCAATTACCCTTCCATTCCAATGCATACGCCCTCAACATGTCTTCTAAAGTCTGAATGGTTCTCTCTAATTATCCATCAGTTTGCGGGTGGTAGGCTGAACTAAAATCCAATCGAGTACCCATAGCTGACTGTAAGGCACCCAAAAACTTAGAGATGAACTGTGGATCATGATCCGAAACAATGGATATAGGTGAACCATGGAGCCGTACGATCTCTCTCACATACAGCTGTGCCAATCGGTTCAAAGAATACATCATTTTGATGGCAATAAAGTGTGCTGACTTCGTAAGTCGGTCCACTATTACCCAAACTGCATCATACCCACCGCATCTATGAGGCAACCTAGATACGAAATCTATCGTGATATTCTACTATTTCCACTCGGGCAGTGGTAATGGTTAAACCTTTCCCGCTGCTCTTTGATGCTCGATCTTCACTTGCTGACAAGTAAGACACTGCGCCACATATTTTGCTATATCTCTCTTCATGACATTCCACCAAAAGTGTTCTCGAAGGTCCCTGTTAGCCTAAAAGCTTTTTCAATCATGCCTATGTTTTTGGTTTTGATTATAACAATATTGATTTGTTGTTGCTAATGTTGTGTTTGTGTTTAAGTTTTATTTCAGATATTATTTATCTCTTTCAAGCCTTTTCTCACAACAAAAAGCTAAGAAAAAGGTGTTTCCATGATGCTCCATGTCATAGAGGTCGACACCTTCATGTATGAAGGAAAGTGTCAACACTCCCAAAGAGAAGTGTCGACACCTTGGAAGCAGCCCAGTTTTGCTAAAAGAAGGAAAGTGTCGACACCCCCAAAGAGAAGGGTCGACACCTTGGATGCAGCCCAATTTTTGTTGAAGAAGGAAGTGTCGACACCCATGCCTAGAAGTGTCGACACCAAGAAGCTGAGGCTTCCCTCTCTCTTTGATCACCCCACAAGTGTCGACACCATCAGAGAAGTGTCGACACCTTTGCTTCAAAATCTCAATGTGTTGACACCAGCCCAGAAAAAAGTGTCGACACCTTCTATTCAAAGTGTCGACACCTTGAAGCTGTCTTCTCTCTCTCCTCTCTGCAATAAGCAAGTGTCGACACCCTCAACACAAAGTGTCGACACCCTGAAGCCGAGCTTTTTCTTCCTCTCTGCAACAAGCAAGTGTCGACACCCTCAACACAAAGTGTTGACACCCTGAAGCTGAGCCTTTTCTCTCTCCTCTGCAACAACAATAGTGTCGACACCCATAAGCACAAGTGTCGACACATTCACTACACAGCCCTCAAATGTCGACACCTCCAAGCCATAGTGTCGACACATTTACCTCTCAACACACAAGAAGTGTCGACACCCTCTCCACAAGTGTCGACATCCTCATGCTCAGCCCTTAAAGTGTCGACACCTCCAAGTCAAAGTGTCGACACCCTGGTTCGGATTACAAATCCTGAGGTTGTGACATCCCATAAATTAATTAAATAAATATTAATGCGAAAATGAATTAAGTATGAATTGGGGATGTTAGTTGCAATTATTCTGGGGCCAATTTATGAGACTTATCAAATGTTAGGGACTCAATGCAAACTTTCCTGAAATGGGGTGGTGAGGTGGTTGTCCTTTGCCTGAGAAGGCACCACTTTGGGAAGGGACAAATCACCCTTTTCAGGGATTTGGTGAGATGCTTCAGGCATTCCCCCTTTTTGCCAGACGTGTCCCATGCCTCTTGTCTTCTGGTTGTAGGATTCTCTCCGAAGAGACTAGACTAGACTGAGACACAAATATATACTCTAGAGAGAGAGAGAGAGAGGGAAAGAGGCGGAAATGGTGGTGAAGAACCCTGTTCATTTTTGGGAACGGTAACAGAGCGAGAAAAATAGTAACAAAATGCCAGAGTCAGTGTTGTCATTTGATGAAGAGAACAATCCAAAGAAGAAGAAAACCGAGGAAGAAGAGAGTTGCTGTTGAAAGAGAAATAGAAAACAAGACTGTGGTCGTGGTACCGCCGGTGGCCCTCGTCGGCCGGAGCCGGTCACAATCCGCGACCAGAAGGGTGACTCCCACCACCACGACGTCCGCCACCGTAGAGAAGCTGCTGCCGAACGGGGATCTGTACCTCGGGAACTTTCAATACGGTTCATGGTCTCGCTTCTCTCTCGCGAATCCGACTGGAAAAGATCGCTCGCGCTGCTCGATTGGATCAATGAAGAGGCCCTCTACACTCCCTCTGTGTTCGCTTACAATGTTGTGATGCGCAATGTGCCCCGGGCGAAGCAGTGGCAGGTCGCACAAGGCCTGTTCGAAGAAATGCGCCAACGAGCACTTTCGCCTGATAGGTACACTTATTCGACGCTTATAACGCATTTTGGTAAACAGGGTCTGTTTGACGATGCCCTATCGTGGCTTCAAAAGATGGAACAAGACCGTGTTACTGGTGATCTCGTTTTGTATAGCAATCTAATCGAGTTGTCTCGTAAACTCTGCGATTATTCCAAGGCAATATCGATCTTCTCGAGATTGAAGCGATCTGGTATTTCGCCTGACCTCGTTGCTTACAATTCGATGATTAATGTGTTCGGGAAAGCTAAGCTTTTCCGTGAAGCGCGTCTACTTCTTCAAGAAATGAGGTCAGTGGGTGTTTTACCGGATACGGTGAGCTATCCAACACTTTTGAGCATGTATGTAGAGAACCGAAAGTTTGTAGAGGGTCTGTCCCTGTTCGCTGAGATGAAGGAGGCTAAGTGTCCGCTTGATCTTACTACCTGCAATGTTATGATTGATGTGTATGGGCAGCTTGATATGGCTAAGGGAGCTGATAGGCTCTTCTGGAGCATGAGAAAGATGGGAATTGAGCCAAATGTTGTTAGTTACAATACACTTTTGCGGGTATACGGTAAGGCTGAGCTTTTCGGCGAAGCCATACATCTTTTTAGGTTGATGCAGAGAAAAGATATTGAGCAAAATGTTGTTACTTACAACACTATGATTAAGATTTATGGAAAAACTCTTGAACATGAAAAGGCTAATAATCTGATCCAAGAGATGCAGAGCAGAGGGATTTTACCCAATACCATTACATATTCAACCATAATATCTATATGGAGTAAAGCAGGGAAATTGGACCGAGCAGCAATGCTGTTTCAGAAGCTAAGGATTTCTGGGGTTGAGATTGATCAAGTCCTTTATCAGACTATGATTGTGGCTTATGAGAGAGCAGGACTTGTTGCACATGCTAAGCGCTTGCTTCACGAGCTTAAACGCCCAGACAACATACCCAGGGAGACCGCCATCACGATTCTTGCTGGAGCTGGACGTATAGAAGAGGCAACTTGGGTATTTAGACAGGGTTTCGATGATGGGGAAGTCAAGAACACATCCGTGTTCGGCTGTATGATAGATCTTTTTTCGAGGAACAGAAAGCATGCGAATGTCGTTGAGGTGTTTGACAAGATGAGACGAGCAGGTTATTTTCCCGATTCTAATGCGATTGCTCTAGTCCTGAATGCTTATGGAAAGTTGCGGGAGTTTGACAAGGCAGATGGGTTATATAGGGACATGCAGGAAGAGGGCTGTGTTTTTTCAGATGAAGTTCACTTCCAGATGCTGAGCCTTTATGGTGCAAGAGGGAATTTTGACATGGTAGAGTCGCTGTTCGAGAGGCTCAACTCAGATCCAAACATCAACAAGAAAGAGTTGTATCTTGTTGTTGCCGGCATTTATGAAAGATCCAATAGACTTGAAGATGCATCTCGAATAATCAATCGGATGGGTGGTATTGGTGCTTTTAAACTATGACTATATTTGGAAGTTCTGAATCTGCCATCGAGTCAATTGAACTCACGTAAACTGCTGTAAACTACATTACATTGGCAGATGATTTCTCTGTAGATACTGTGTTAGTACCTTTATGCATCCTTCCTCACACATCAAACTGAATTCATCTTATTGTTTTGGGTGATTATATACTTTGTTGAATTAACAATGCTAAGGATGATATAGAGAGTTAGTTTGTACAAAGTGTCCTGACATTTCCCTTTGGTGTTTCGCAACAATGTATATATGTTGAAAGTTGGCTCAAAAATTAGTTCTACAGCAAAACGTTCGGACGCTAGAATGAAATGTCTGAACGCTCGAAGACAGAAGGGTGAAACTTCTCTCACAAACTCCACCGTCCGGACGCTAGGTGGTTCTGTCCGAATGGAGGACTTGCGTCCGGACGTGGGATAAAAATGTCTGGACGTTTTACTGCAGTGAGTTCGAGCATATTAGGGTTACTAAAACGTCTGGACGCCCCCGGCAATGTCCGGACGCTGCCGCGCGATAGGATTGCGCAGATTTGAGATTCGGGAGAATTTTTTTGAGAATTTTCTGGAATTATTGTCTCCCAAAACTCCTATATATAAGAACCTATTGTTGTTAGGTTTTAGTAGAGAAGAGGATAGAAGAAATACAAAAATCTGAGAGAAAGAATAGCAATTGCTATTGAGAGAACGTGAGTCGAGAGCTTTGTAATCCTTATTGTTATAGTGGATTGATCTCCTCCCTTCCCGTAGATGTAGACACTCTGCCGAACCACGTATATCTGTGTCTCGTGTAATTGTTCGTGTGGTTGTGATTGTTTTTTATTTGTTATTTTTTTTTATTTGTTGGTTGTATTAATCGAGTCGATAATCCATCACACAACAAGTGGAATCAAAGCACATTAGTTTGGGCGTTAATCGTTCGACTACGGCGGAGATGATGAATACGAAATATGAGGTTGAGAAGTTCAACGATAAGGATAATTTCTCGTTGTGGTAGCGGCGGATGAAGGATATTCTAATCCAAGAGGGAGTCTCCAAAGCATTGTTCGGCAAAACTGAAAAGTAAAAAAAGCTTGATGACGACGAATGGGAGGAACTCGACGCTAGGGCTGCTAGCGTCATTCGTCTTAACCTAGACGACGAAATTATTCATAACGTGATTAATGAAGAATCGGCCGAGATGATTTAGCAGAAGTTGGAAAGTCTATATATGAAGAACAATCTGGCTAACAAATTGTACATCAAGAAGCAGTTGTATAGACTGGAGATGAAAGAAGGTACAAACCTACTAGAATATCTTAATATTTCTAATATGCTCATTACGCAATTATCTGGATTTGATGTTAAGATTGATGATGAGAATAAAACAATACTAGTCCTAGCATCATTGTCATCATACTTTGATCATTTTATGACAATTTTAATGTATGGGAATGAG
>JAUTBS010267499.1:0-11142 GCA_032361285.1 Aequorea victoria
TCTCTTTAGCTCTTTGGGGTGCGTCATCTCCTTCCTGTCTTTGCCTACTACCTTTTTCTTTCCTTTGGAGGTGGCAGTTTTGAACTGTTGGGCTGAGATCTCCTCAATATGAATTTTTTTCGTTGGAGAAACTTCCATATTGACATTTTCTCGATGTTCACGCTCAACTTTCTTAGCGGGGGTTTTCAAGTGGATCTCTTCCCATTTCATGAACTCTTGAATTTTGCAGAGGACTTTATTTATTTTACCCACAGTGCCTCGATATTCACGCTATTGGTAAAAGGCATGTCATGGGATAGAATGTTCTTTTTGGTTTGGGCAGCTTTCCATATATTAGATAGGATGAGGTGGCCCAGGTCTATGGGTTCTTTATAGATGATGCATCACATCACCATTAATTGAATAAAGGTGTCATCCCCAAACTTCCATCCTTAGGGTAAAATCATATGGTTGACCATATAATGGAGCAGTCTGTATTCAGGGACGAGAAGGTTTGCATCAAAGATTTTATCAGGGTTTATGTCGTCCCTCCTAGTGATCATAGTAATAAATTTCTCAAGAGGAATGTCAGGATAATTATGCCGACGTTTGATGCAATCCAACAGGTGTGCCATTTGGGGTATCAATGAGTTTGTTGACCAGCTGGTCCCCAAACACAAGGTCTTTCCCCCTTACCCAACTACTTAAGAATAGCCCTTCACTACCCACGTTTACATTCATATGGGCATAGATAATCCTACATAGTTCTGGGTATACAGGTTCTTTGATGATAACAAAATTATACCATCCCATATCAGTGAACCATGCCCTGAGGTACATTTTAGTCATATCAAAGAACTGAAATTTGATGCACCATTCATCAGGGACTTATTGAGACTGAAAGGATTTTTCATACTTATCTTGTATCTCTTGGTTCAGATATTGAATCACCGCAAATGAGGGACCCTTGCCCTTTTTACTCTTATTTCTTCTGCCAGAGCTTTCTCCTTGATCAGCTCGCGTCTTTTTGGATATATTTGAAGGATTCATAGGATCCATGGTTGAGTGAGTTGATAAGGTGCGACATGAATAAATGCAAAAAAGCTTGACCATATCTCTTAGGGTTTATTGCGAGAGATGCGAGGCGTCGAGAGAGGACGATGGAGAGATTAGAGTTGCGAGAGACAGAATCCAAGAGGAGTTTTAGAGAATTTGAGAGGAAGAATGAGGTGCCGTGAATCGACTCACGAGAGAGAGAGAGGGAAGAGTTTGTATTTTTAAATGATTGGGCCCCCACAGAACACAATAATAATTTATATACCCTCGTGCTAAGTTGACTCATTAATGTTTTGAGTCGACCCAAAAGTATTTTTAGGGATTCGATAAGAAAAGAGGTACTTGAGTCAACTCATAGTCCTTTGTGAGTCGACCTAATTTTGTCCATCGCTTAAGCAAAAATAGCAATGTGAGTCGACTCATACTACTTCGTGAGTCAACCCAACAATGTCCAACACGTAGGATAAAACACTATCTTGAGTTGACACATACCATCTGTGAGTCGACCGAAGTGCAACAAAATTGAGAATTATAAAAAACGATCAAGTTTTTCATAGATTTAACATACCTAATTTACCTTTAATGTAATTGAATCTTTCTTCATTTAAGGAGTTTGGTGAATATATCATCTAGTTGATGTTCCGTACTTATAAATTCCAATAAAATATTTTCTTTTTGCACATGGTCTCTAATGAAATAGTGTCTTATTTCTATGTGCTTAGTTCTTGAATGTTGAATGGGATTCTTAGTTAAACTAATAGTACTTGTATTATCATATTTTATTAGAATTTTATGATTTTCAAGTTAAAATCTTTCAATTGTTGTTTCATGTAAAATACTTGAGCGCAACAATTTCTTACGGCTATATATTCGGCTTCGGTGGTCGAGGTAGCTACTGAATTTTTTTTCTTACAAAATCACGAAACTAATGAGTTGCCTAAGAAATGACATGATCTGCTAATACTTTTACGATCTAATCTACAACCGGCAAAGTCGGCATCCGAATAACTTAGTATTTCAAGAGATGTGTTGTTGGAATACCATAAATCTAGGTTTGTTGATCCTACAAGATATCTAAAGATTCTTTTTACAGCAATTAGGTGTAATTGTTTTGGATCGAATTGATATCTAGCATATAAGTAAACACTAAAGATAATATCAGGACGATTAGCAATTAAATAAAGAAGACTACCAATCATACCTCGATACTTTTTACTGTCAACTGATTTATCTTTCTCGTCCTTGTTAATCAGTATTGATGTGCTCATAGGAGTTGTGCATGGTTTTGCATCTTCCATTTCAAATCTTTTTAATAATTTTTTTGTGTACTTGGCTTGATTTGTGAAGGTTCCATCAACTTTTGCTTGATTTGAAGTCCAAGGAAGAAATTGAGCTCACCCATCATGCTCATTTTAAATTTTTTTTGCATAATTTTAGAAAACTCTTTGCACAAATTTTTATTAGTAGATTCAAAAATGATATCATCAACATAAATTTCTACTACAAGCATATTCTTTCCCTTTTGTTTAATGAAGAGTGTTGAATCAAGTTTTTCTCTAGAAAAACTTTTTTGTATTAAGAATCCACGTAATTTTTATACCATACTCTAGGAGCTTGTTTCAACCCATATAATACTTTTGATAGTTTAAAAATATGATCCAGATATTTATGATTTTCAAAATTAGGAGGTTGCTTTACATATACTTCTTCATTGATATAGCCATTTAAGAAAGCACTTTTAACGTTCATTTAAAATAATATAAAATTTCTTTGACACGCAAATACTAATAGCATTCGTATGGCTTCTAATCTAGCTACATGAGCATATGTTTCTTCATAATCTATGCATTCCTCTTGATTATAATATTGGGCTACAAGTCTAACTTTGTTTCTAATTATATTGCCCGATTCGTCCTTTCTATTTTTAAAAACATGCTTTGTACTTATGGTTGTATTATCTTTAGGTCTAGAAACTAGGATCCACACTTTATTTTTTTTCAAATTAATTTAATTCTTCTTACATAGCATTTATCCAATATTCATCATTTTCAACTTCTTGAATATTTTTGGGTTCAATTTGAAATATGAATGCTAAATTATTACATATATCTCTAGCAAGAAAGCGAGTAGTTACCCATTTGGTCGCCTCACCAATAATTTGATCTTTTAGATGGTCTTTAATCAACCTTCTATATGTAGTCTCAATTTTTAGTTGATTTTGCTCTTCATTCTCATTTTTCTTATTTGATTGAGAGGTGTCAATGGTCACATCAGTGGGCTTATTCTTTTCAAAACTTTCTATCAAATTTACACAATCATCATCAATATACTTTTCGGATAGAGTAGTGTTAGTTTCTTAAAAAATGACATGCATATATTCTTCAACAATTTGAGTTCTTTTAATATACACTTTATATGTTTTACTCATTGTTGAATATCTTAGAAATATGCCCTCATCTGATTTAGCATCAAATTTTTTAAGATTGTCTTTTGTATTTAATATAAAGTATTTACATCCAAACACATAAAAATAGCCAATATTTGATATTCTTTCATACCATAGTTCATATGGGGTTTTATTTAATTTTGATCTAATAATTACAGTCTTGGATACATAGCATGCGGTATTAACAGTTTCAGCCCAAAAGTATTTTGCAAGATTGTGTTCATTAAGCATTGTTATAGTCATTTCTTGTAATGTTTTATTCTTTCTTTAAACTATGTCATTTTGTTGGGGTGTCCTAAGTGCGGAGAAGTTATATCCTATTCTATTTTCATTACAGAACTTTTCAAATTCTTTATTAACAAATTCTCATTCTCTATCACTTCTTATATTGTTAATCATGCATCATTTTTTATTTTATAGTCTTTTACACAGTTTAGCAAAATGTAGGTGTGTTTCATCTTTGTGTGTAAGAAATATTACCCATGTATATCTAGTATAATCGTCAATAAATATAAAGGTAAAATACTTTCCACTCAAGCTTGCTTTTGATGTTGGTCCAAAAAAATCTATGTGTAACAATTGTAGAGGCCTAGTTGTTGAGATATGATTCTTTTTTTTGAATGATACCTTACTTTGTTTTCCATATTGGCATGCATCACAAATTTTATTTTTAACATATTTTGTTTTAGAGAGTCCTTTAACTAGTTCATTATTATATAATTTTGTGATTAGATCCATACTAGCATGTTCTAATCTTCTATGTCACAACCAACTAGTTTCATTAATGACTGTTAAGCATTTTATTTTTTGTAATTCAATCTCATCAAAATTAATTGTATATGCATTTTCATTTCTATAACAAATAAATAAAACTTTATTATCACACATTTTTTTTACTCTACATGCATTAATTTCAAAGATTATCTTGTGTCTTTCATAACCTAATTGACTAATACTTAGTAAGTTGTTCTTTTAGTCTATCTACAAGCAAGACATTTTCAATAGAGAGAGAAATTCTTACCAATGGTGCCAACTCCGATAATTTTACCTTTGGAGTTGTCACTGAAGCTTACATACCTTCAATTCCTTGGTGTGATTGAAATAAATTTATTTTTATAGCCCGTCATATGTCGGGAGCATCCACTGTCTAGAAATCACTTGTCCTTCTGTGGAGGAGACTTTAAGCACACCTACAAAATTAATTATACAATTTGTTTTGGTTCCCACTCATTTTAGAGTCTTTAACTTGATTTGTGTCTTCATGAGTTATTTCAAGTTTATCCCATATTTCTTTTGTTGTTTCACATATAGATATTCTATTGAATTTATTTGGATCTAATGCATAGTATAGAAAATTCATTACTCTAGAGTTTCGTTGCATTTTTCTAATATCATTTTTATTTCATTCTAATTCATCTTTTAGAACAGTTATTCCTTCAGTCACTTTGACAGGTCTTTTAAGACCATACATAGTAATTTTTCATAACTCATAATCTACTACTTATGTGTATATTTTTATTTTTGCTTTTCAGTAGTTATAGTTTGTTATACTGAATAAAAGTGGTATGTTTGTGAAATGACCCTCAGAAAGGATGGTTCCAATAGAGGTTACCATAGGATCCTCGTAGACTGTTAAGTTAAAAATAAGATATGAGACTCTGATACCAATTGTTATTCAAAGAATGATCCTAGAGGAGGGGTGAATAGGGTCTTTAAAATATTCTTCTTGTTTAAAAGTTATTTAAACAATATAAAACAACGAAGCAATATATATATAAGTACAAACAAATAATAGGGATAGGGAGAGATAAATAGAGATAACACCGTCAATTTTATAGTGGTTCGGCTATTCAAGTTTACGTTCACTCTTCAAGTTTCTTGTGAGATTTTTCTACTATCTTCAAGCACTTACGGGTGTGCTTCAAACCTTTTACAAATATTCACCAAGCTGCGTTCTAAAGCCACAAAGTTTATAGCATTTGTGATCTTCCCTTTGTGTACTTTACCACACACAAAGAACAGTCAAGAGTGACTCACCCACACTTTTACAATGATTTGGCAGTAGGTTTTGTGTACAAATGATAATCAGAACACTCTATGAGAAGAGTAGATATTATAATAAAACTCACAGAAGAAAAACCAAAAGCAAGATAAAGAACTGTGGCGGCTAGTTTTTTTTTCTTCAGAATTGTAGATCAGAAAATCGAGCTGTTGATCTCGTGTCAATAATTTTTAGTATTCTCTTGTGTAGGAATGATTGATAATCACATCATTATCTAAATCTGAGCTCCAATATAGTCGTTGCAAATCAAATCTTATCATTTAATGCTCTGAAACACAATTGTAAACAAGCGTGACTCGCGCAGTGATTTGTTAAAATTACGCCTTATGGCCGACTCATAGTGAGGCTGAGTCGACTCAGTGTCCTAATAATCCAAATTCTTCACCCGTGGGTCGACTCATCTTGATGTTTGGGCCGACTCAAAATGATGAGGCATCGGCTTCATTACAGACCTTCATTCATGGGTCGACTCATGTAAAGCTTGGGTTGACTCACATAAGTTTCTTCCTTTGAGTTGATGCTTTGGGTTGACTGTGGTTGCTGCATCTCAGCTCATGCTTACTTTGGGTCGACATATGCTTTCCTTGGGTTGACTTACACATTGTCTCTACAATTATACTGAGTAATGAATACTTTGGGTTGACTCATGTTGTTGTTTTTACCTTTGAGTCAATGCGTGGACTGATGCACCTCAACTCAATTCCTTGGACTCAAGCCTTGGGTCAACTCACGCTGATGGTGGGTAGACTCACGGTCGCTGTAGAGAATAAGTCCAGAGAATTACATGTCTTGGATCAATTTAGGGACTATCTTGGGTCGACTCATGGTCGCTCCTGAAGAGATTCTGTAGGAGATACCGAGAGTCTATTATTTTGGGTCGACTCATGCAATGCTATGGATCGACTCAAATCCTTGAAAAATTATGAAAAATTTCTGTCTTGATTATGAGATAGTGTTTTATTTGAAAACTGATTTAATGATTTTTATAATCATTTTAATACTTGATTTATCACCTGGAATAATTTTAAATCTCATTAAATACAAGGTTAACCCCAATCATGGGTGTTAACCATAAATAATCGTTTAAACTATTTGAACATAAATTGATTTAAAACATATACTAAGAAATTTTCATAACGATGTTAAATGATAGATTATTTTAAATTATCAATACTTTTTTATTATTAAAATCAATAAATGACTTATTTAAACTTTGGGGCTAACACGCCTTTCTCCGAAGTGACCCCATCATCTCGAAGGTGTACTTTGAGGAATTCTTCACAGCTTCTCCCCGTGCCATGGTCCATTAATCTTCCTGGTGAGTATGGAAATATGGTGGAAAAGCATTACCCACCAATTTCAGAGAATAATTTTGGCATGCCTGAGTCAATGACCGAGGTATCTAAATTCTTTACAGGTGCCCTGGTCTTTTGTGAACCAAGTCCTTCGTTCTTTCCACTATTTACGGAAGTATTTTTGGATGCACAAATTTTTCAGGACTGCTTCTTGTCAGAGTACCGCCGACGCCGTGAGTATTCCAATTTTCTCTAATTTCTCTATCTTGGCTTATTCTTGATCTTGGCACAAACTTGCTTCTGTCAGATCCCTATGAGTGGTTTCACCAGTGTGAGGAATGGCGATCCGGAAGTTTAGAGATAGAGTTCTAGGAGTCGACGCTCCTTTGATATTCCCCGCCTTGCATAGGCTCGAGCTTACCACATCAAATGATTCTGAATAGGATTTTATTCTAGAAGTTCAGCCGGACATACCCTCCTCAAGCCATCCAGCTAAGACGAAGAGGAACTGCAAGTGATTGGGCTCTTGTAAAATCATTTCTTTTCTTTCAGTTAGGGTTTTGTAATGATGAAAAAGCTTATGGGTATTTTGGTGGTGTCGATTTTGGGTGTGTTTTATTTAGATGCTTTTATTGGAAGTCAAATTTTTGTTTCAAATGGTAAATGTTAATATTTGGTCGTGTTATGCTCATGTTTGAATTTGAATTATTATGAATGTTTAAGTTTGCAATTGATCAAAAAATTTATTTATTTGGCCATTTTAAATTGCATGGGTTAACTTGGATGCTACAGGTAATGTGTTTTCAATGAATTGCTTGTTTTGGAAGTGTAGCGTTTGAGGAAAATATTGCATTTTTAGAAGTTTTATTTTGGAAAAGATTTGCATTTTTCGAGAAAGGAGAGAAAAAAAATAAAAAAATGGAATGCCGGTCTGGCTCACAAAGGGCTACCTACAGGGGTTTTATGCCGGTCCGGCCTTTATGCCTTTCGGTCGGAAAATCTTGAGAAATTAGCTCTAAATTGGGTTTTCTTTTTTGTTAGGATTCTAGGGTCCTATACCCTATAAAAATGACAATTTCCAGCTCTCAAATCATTCTTCCTCTTCTACTTTCTCTTTGTTTCAAGTTTTGGGTGGTTCCTCGAAGATGGGTGTGACATTTGCTAATGAATTGGATCATTAGATAGACGATTTTGCCGGGATTGAAAAGGTAACTTTCAACGTTTTGGTTTGAATTCTTTGTTTGCGCTGCATTCTGTCAAACTTCAAAATGATTTTCTTTTGGCGGCGACAAAGTTATGGGACCCCGTGGTTTGAGCTTTTCGTTTGGTTGTCCAGAATTATGTCCAACGATTGGAGAATTTCAAGTCATTCTCGGTATGCACCTTTTTGACTTTCCAATCTTGCATGTGCCCCGACTCAACAATGCGACCACCTTGACCAACCTTTGTGATTTCAAGACTCGGGAGGCTAAAATAGTCCTGTTACAAACCGTCCTGTTATCTGCAGTGATCATTTAGATGTCGATGTTCTTCAATGAGTGAGTGGAAAGGTTGGTTGAACCTGCGTTCTTGTGACAAGATTCGTTGAAGAGTTTTGTGGTGGGACGTTCCTTCTATGTGTTCATGTCTTTTAGGAGACTGGTCTGTTTGCTTAGTTGGCCTCCGCAGGTCCACCGTGTACTTTCCTGCTTGTATCTATTGTCAGTTTGGCATGACTCAGGGTGAGAGAATGGATATTAAGGAACTGCTTCCATTGCCAAAAGTTAACACCAAGATCTTATTAAATTATCGCAAGTTCTGGGCGAGGAGAGATTGTGTGGGGCTAGTAGGTTCTTCAATGATCATCTTATCTTCGGAGTATGAACAATGGCTAGCGAAAGACATCCAACGCAAACAGAGGAAAATTGAAGAGAAAAACAAGAAATGAAAGCGGACTTAAAAAACTCACTTCTTTGAGCCTTCGAGGGAATGCTTGTTTCTTTTTTTTTCATAAGTTTTTTCATTTTTTTTCTTTTGAAAGGATCATTCCCTAATATTATGTTATATGCTTTTAGAATAAATGAAGAAATAATAAAGAGTGACCTCTCTTCATCCTCCTTGGTTGTCAAATTATCTTTATTGGTTCGCAAATGCTTATACGGGTTTATTGTTAGAATATGCGAATGTTGTGACTTATTATGTTAACAATCCTGAAAAAGTTCCAAACATGTATTCCACCATCAAACTCTCATGTCCCTTTATTCTGTAAAAGCCAAGAAATGCCCCTTTTATGGGCGAGGAGGTACAACTTTTCCACTTAAAATAACCCTAGTGTCGAAGAGGGGGGTACATGACTTTTTCAACCAATACCTCTCGTGTTGAGGGTATCCCACCTTTGCCTACAATCGACTAATTAGAGAACGATCGAGCCCCTTTGAGTCCGAGCTACCTACGTATCCCGGGTGTGAGAATTAGGCAACAACGTAGTTCAGGGTAAGGTTGACTCGGGTGTTTCTTTCTCTTCTTTTGTTCCTCTTACTTTTGCCTAAGCCGCCCTTTTAGGTTTTTGACCTAACGAGCTTTTATTATTATTTTTATTCCTGTCCTAATTTTTGTATAAGCCACCATTTTGGGTTTTCGACCTATCAGACTCTCTCAAGGGTAATTTTTTTCAGTTGGCCTAGGTTATTTGGTTCTGCAAACTCATTCCCATCGATGTCCATAAGTCGGGATTCTCTGCCTGACATGATAGAATTGATGATGTACGACCCTGTCCAGTTGGGCTTGAACTTTTCTCTTGAGTCAAAGATGGGTGGACATAATTCCTTCATAACTAAATCTCCTTCAATTAACCCCCTGATCTTTACTTTCTTGTTGAATGATCAGGTGAGTCTTCTTTGATACCCATGAGTATGATACATAGTTTGCAACCTTCTTTCATCTGGTAACACCGGCTCTTCGTGCCTCTCGCTCAGCAATTCTGCCTTCGATATCTTTCATTCGGTAAGAATTTTGAGTAACTGGACCTCCACCTCTATAGGAAGTACCGCCTCCATTCCATAAACAAGGGAATAGGGTGTGGAAAACCTATGTTTCAATCTTCTTATGCCGGATGTTCTTCACATTGTTATTCGCAGATTTTACTGCTCCGTTTGGTTGAGGTCAATACGGGGAAGACCTATGTCGGGTGATTTCATATTTTTCTAACAAGTTATCGACCTCCCCTCGAAAATGAGACCCATTATCATAAATGAGCTCATTAGGCACTCCATAGCGACATATTACGTTATCTTTGATGAACTTGGCAACATATGAGGATTTCAAAAAATTGAGGATGCCGCCGCAGTCTTGACCCATTTGGTGAAGTAATCAATTGCTACTAGGATGTATTCGTACCCGTTGGAGGCCTTCGGGGGTGATTCTTCTTATAACATCAATGCCACAGATGGAGAAAGGCCACGGGATGGTGAGGTTGTACAATTAACTTGGGGATACGTGGATCAGGTTTACGTGAATTTGGCATTTGTAGTAACGACGAATGAAATTCACACAATTTGTCTCCATAGTGGTCCAGAAATACCCTTGGCGTAAGATTTTCTTAACCAGTATGTGTCCATTTATGTGCGGCCTATAGCTCCCTGAGTGTACTTCTTTCACAATCTTTTCCATTATTTTCTCATCTACACAAAAAAATTGAATTACCTAATATACCCTTTTGTATAGTTTTTTGCCGCAGATAATGAATTATGCGTCTAGCCATCTGATTACTCGCTTATCCTTCTAAGTGGTGTTCTTCAGATACTTTTCATCTTTAATGAAATTCCAAATGTTAGTATACCATGGAAAGTCTTCTGATTCTTCTTCTAAAATGTTGGTGATCTCACAAACTGATACATCCTTTTGCTGAATCATCAAGGGTCATGTTTACTCCCGCTTGTATTTGAATCACATGGGCTAAAGTGGCTAAAGCATCAACAAACCGGTTTTGATCCCAGGGTGCATGGATGAAAAAGATAGAATCAATTTTCAAAATGAATGACTCTAACTTTTTATTGTATGGTATCAGCCTTCACTTTCTGACTCTCCATTGTTTATTCAACTTGGCTATTACCAATGATGAGCTCCTGATCACTTCCAAATTTAGAACCTTGAACTACAATGTGAATGTCATTCCAATGATGAAGGCTTCATATTTTGCTTTATTGTTGGTTACCTAAAAGTTGAGTTTGAAAGGCATCAGAATGTGGGCTTGGTTAGGGTCTATCAATAGGATCCTTACCCCAAATCCATTCTAGTTTGAGGTTCCTTCAAAGAACATTTGTCAT
>JAUTBS010267610.1:0-11141 GCA_032361285.1 Aequorea victoria
TTAATGGTTTAGTACTTTTAAAATTGTCCTTAGTGGTACACAACTCTTCAAAATGGGACCCCTCGGTAAATCTCCCTAGAAAAAAATTATAAATTTATTTTATGCAATAAAGATTAAATAATGAGGCTGTTAATTTTTTTTGGCTAGAACCTAATGAATGATGGACTCTTTATGAGGAATTTATCATATTTAAAAAATATATATATAGTTGTTGGTGCTAGAATACGAATAGCCTCCTTGAGATCACCAAGAGCTTGCAAAAATTAGAATTTAGATATCTGTACAGTGCCGACATAAAATCCTCTGATACTTAAGTCAAAGACTGAATGTGTAAGATTATTAAGAACTCACATAGTGTAATGAGTTACGTATATTTTGAGAATACAAATGATGAATATATATAGTGGCGTGTAGGCGCAAATCTTAGGATCCTCATGTTATGGTTGATCCCATCTTTATAGCTAGAGCGGTTACTGAAGTGGTTGTTGAAGAGAAATTAGGCATAAATTACAGAATTGTCATTATACCTTTGAATCAGTCTTATTTGTCGACCGACCGAGTGCATCTTTCGGGTTAGGGCCGACTGAGTGCATCTCTCGAGCTAGATTGGTAGACCGGTCAGGTTGGTTGGGGTTAGACCGAGTGGTTCGTTCATCCACGTTGTAGTCTCGTTTGGCCATAACCAATCGTGTAGCATGTACTCATCATATGTCCCTTATTTTTAAGTCGAATGTGGTCGGCGATGAGAATAGAAACTATCTTTTTGAAATGACGGTTACATATTGCTTGAGATGCCTTATGCTTTTTTCGAGATGAAAATTACTCAGTATCCCAGGCGTCTCTTCACATTAAATGCGGGTTTTTTTGAATCACATAAACGACGGACGTTTGATCTCTGTGCGACAAATGATTTAATCCTGGCGGTCAGTTCATACCATGTTGAACGGTTAGGGATGCTCGACCTTGTGGCCATTTGATCTTAACACTGCTTTAATCTTAGTCGTTCACTCATTCCCTTAAAATTAAAGGGACGATGGAAGTTCCTCACCTTTCCCTCACTTTTTCCTAGAAAATTCCCTCACTCTTCTCCCCAAACTCCGTTTTATTCTCTGACGAGTTCTCCACTGTTGCTAGTATAGTTCCTTCCATCATTGTCGACGTTCAGCTTCTATTTTTCTTTGGTTTCCTTCATCTGGTAGCTTCATCCTCCGCATTCTCTAGTAAGTTAGTTTTGCCTTCACTTTTTTGTTCATTTTTTGCTTGTGTTTTACAATAGAAAATTAGCTTCCTCCACTTCAGACCTAGATATAGTGTCCTACCCCCTTTTCTGCTCTTTCTCCTTCTTTCTTTGTTAATTGAGTTGCTTTTTTCTCTCACAACTTCCGTCTTCCTCCCCCTGTTCACCTTTTTGTCTTTGGGTGTTTTTATTTTGAACATATTACACAAAGGACTTTTGACATCATCAAATTCCTTATTCCTATAGTTAGGAGGAGTATTATGGAGTATCCTCGAGAAATCATAGCCTCTGTTAGTGACCATTCCCATTCTGAGTTCAAGGGGACTCTTCTGGCTCATGGGCCTTTGGCTCTCTCTGTTCAAGGCCCCTTCACCTATGACAGTGGGGAGACCTAAAGCTCGATGACACTATTCTTTGAAGAGGGGGACCAAGGTTTTGTTGTCGAATCTGTTACCTCCACCTCTCAAGCTTTTGACTTAAAGCATCTGCGTGAAACTTATGGCATTCCTTCCTCTACCCATTGTCGGGTTCCCTCTTCTACAAACCGAGCGTGTTTACATTCACCCGGGGAAGTATGCCTATATGAGCATGCTTTTCTAACAGATCTTCATTTGCCTTACCCTAGGGTTATTAGGGAGGTTTTAGAATTTTTGGATTTACCCCCGGTCAGTTGATGCCAAATGCTTGGAGAATCCTCCTCGGCACAATCATTTTGTGGAATGAGGCTAGCGGAGATCAGTTTTACCCAACCGTAGAATAGTTTCTACACTGTTACCAACCCAAAGAAAAATAGTCCAGGTGGCATTTTTTTCAATCTCAGTCAGAAGATCGATCTCTCATCTAGGGTTGTCCTACCTCCAACAAGCACTAGAAAGAGATATTATTCTTCATCTCTGGCAAGGGGCGGGAATTCCAGTCTTGGAAGGATGTGGGTCCTCACACGCTCAGAATCATACCGTACTAGGGACGACCCCGAGTGTAGGACATCACAGCTGAGCCCTCGATAAACAATTAAGCCAAAGCCTAAGTAAAAGGCGTTAAGGACTATTCCTCCAGATCATACAACCATCTAGGGACCCCTCAAAAACTTAGCTCCTGGTTGCTTGTCCTCGTAGTGACTAGTGAGATTCATTTTCATTTACTTCTTCACAGTTTCTTTTCATCTGTATTCTTTTTAGCATGACTTTAATTTTCGTCATTTTATTTTCTGATAAAAAATGTCAAAGAGAATAGATAAGGCCTTGGTATTCAAAATCTGAGCTCAACCAACTGGGGAGGTTGAGCCCTCAGTCGCCAAAAAATCCAAGGTTCTTCTGCAAGGGAATGGGACCATCCAGACCTCGCTGCCGATTGAAAAGGCATCGACCGAGAAGATGGTCCTGGATCCTCCAACCAAGAAGCTACTGACTCCTCCAACAGGCATCCATTCTGCCACCCCAACTGGTCCCACTCATGCTGCTCCAGTCGACCCTTCACCAGTCATCCTAGACAATAAGATTGTTCTGGTACGCCGACCTAGGGGCATGTTTGGAAACTTTGACCTGGCTCAGACTAAAATCCACGATTTTCTGCATGAATACATCGACGTCTTCAATGATGTCCCCTTTTCTGTAGTTAGTCAGGGATCTAGTTCTAGATTTTACCCGAGTAAGAAAGCTTTTCATTTCCTCTTTCTATAATGTTGGTCTTCTTCTATTTTTCTAACTATCTTCTTATTTCATTCGTAGACCTGTGCCTGGGCTATTCACATAACCAACCACTTCCATCAAAGGGAGATGTTCATCATCTCCAAGGGCAAGAAGGCAGTTTCCCTCAAAACAGATTATGCCAAGCAACTTGAGGAGCTAAAGAGGGTGAAGGTCGAGCTGAGCCGAGCTATAAGAGAGCTTGAGAAGGCTAGGACTTATCTGAATTGGGCTGTTGGGGAGTTGGAGAAGGAAAATATGAAAAATAAAGAAGCCAAGGCTAAGGCCACTGCTGTAGAGAAAAAGACCGGGGTAACTCGGGCCCAAGTACTAGAGTTGACCGAGAAGATAGGTCAAGCTGAAGGCACAAACATCAAGAGGTTTAAGGCCTCTAAAGAACTTAACCTGAAGACTATTGATTACTATATCAACGGTTTCAATGCCATGAAGACTCATGTGGTGGCTACTTTCAAAGACTTAGATTTCTCGATCTTCTTGTGGGACAACGAAGAGTACGAGGCCGAAGGCCCTGTAAATAAAGATGGAGACTCCATTGAGAATCCCACTCAGCCCTTGGCTTATCTTATTCCTTTTCTTTTTTGAAGTTTATTTCTGCTGCCTTTGTAACATTGCAATTAGTTTTTAGTATTTTTTGAATGGAATGAAGTTACTTTTTGTATTTCCATTCTTTTCTTCAGCCTTTTATTTTTGTTAAGTGTTTGTTGTCTTTGTCAGTCTATCTTTCAATCTTTTAGTAGTTTCTCAGTCCTTAGGAACTCGGTCGAATTCTCAAGCAATCCGATAATTCTTTAATCGATCAAATCTTTAGGCAATCTGTTTGTAGAGTTATTGAAGTTTTTAGGATCTCGGTTGGATTCTCAAGTAATGTGACTTTTCTTTGGCCGACCAAATTCTCAGGCAATCTGGTTGTAAAATTTTATGAAGTCTTTAAGGTCTCGATTAGATTCTCAAGCAATCCGACTGTTCTCTGGCAGGCCAAATCCTTAGGCAATCTAGTTTGTAGATTTGTCAAAGTCTATAAGGCTTCAATCGAATTCTCATGTAATTCGATTATTTTTGGCCAATTAAATTCTCAAGATATCTGATTATAGAATTTACTAAAGTCTTTAAGGTCTCGATTGGATTCTCAAGCAATTCAATCGTTCTTTGGAAGACCAGATCTTTACGTGATCTGGGTTGTAGAATTGGCAAAGTCTATAGGACCTCGGTCGAATTCTCAAACAATCTGATCGTTCTTTGGCCGACAAAATCCGTAGGCAATCTGGTTGTAGAATTTTTTGAAGTCTTTAAGGCCTCGGTTAGATTCTCAAGCAACCTGGCTATTCTTTGGCGGACCAAATCCTCAAGGAATCTAGTTTGTAGATTTGTCAAAGTCTATAGGGCCTCGATCGGATTCTCAAGTATTCCGATAATTTTTTGGTCAATCAGATCCTTAGGCGATCTGGTTGTAGAATTTATGAAAGTCTTTAAGGTCTCGATTGGATTCTCAAGCAATTCGATCATTCTTTGGAAGACTAGATCTTTAAGCAATCTGATTTGTATTATTACTGAAGTCTATACGACCTCGGTTGAATTCTCAAACAATCCGATTATCCTTTGGCTGACTAAATTCTCAGACGATCTGGTTTGTAGAATTGTCAATCTTTGGGGCCTCAGTCGGATTCTCAAGTAATCCGATCATTCTTTGACCGACCAGATCCTCAGGTGATCAGTTCGAAGATGTCAAAGTCTTTAGGGCCTCGATCGGATTCTCAAATAATTCGATCATACTTTGGTCGACCAAATCCTCGGATGATCTAATTTATAAATTTTCAGTAGAGAAACATAAATAGAGAAGCACATTGTAGAGAAATGATAAATTTATTAAAGAGATTACATATTTTTACTATTTGTACTTTCTAAGGTGCTCTGCATTTTACGAGTGTGACATAGCCTTTCCATTTGCGTCTTTTAGTCGATAGACCCTAGGTTGAACACGATCTTCCACTTGGTAGGGTCTCTCCCAACTTTCCTTCCCATGGGGCCTTGGTTGCTAGTGACACCTTTCGAAGGATCAAGTCTCCTACTCTGAATTATCTTCTCCCGACGTTGGTGTCATAGTACTTTTTCATTCTTTGCTGGCAAACGGTTGTTCTGAGGGTCGAGGCCTCTCAAACCTCATCTATCTGATCCAAGCTTTCTCTGAGGGCTCCGTCGTTAACTCTCTCAATGAAGTTGGTGGTTTTTTGACTAGTCAAACCGATCTCGACTAGGATAACTGCTTCACTCCCAAAGGTGAGCATAAAAAGAGTCTCACTTGTTGGGGTCGATATAGTTGTTTGGGATGCCCACAACACGCTCGTAAGCTCCTCCGCCCATAAAACTTTTTTTGCTTTCAACTTGGTCTTGATAATCTTCAAGATCGTTATGTTGGTTACCCCGATCTTCCCATTAGCTTGGGGATGAGTTGGGGACAATTAACAGTTCTAGATTCCTAGGCGTCTACATAACTCCCTAAACTCGCTGTTATCAAACTGTTTGCCGTTGTCTGTAATGATTGCCATTGGGATTCTGAACCGGCATATTATGGATTTTCAAGCAAATTTTATGGTCTTCTTCTCGATGATTTTCACCATCAACTCTGTTTCTACCCACTTGGTGAAGTAATCAATCACCACTGTTGCAAACTTCGTCTGTCCTCTTTCACTCTGCAATGGTCTCACGATATCAATTCTCTACTGAGAAATGGCCAGGAAGTAGTGATTATTGTTAGCTCTTATGGTGGTTGTTTTGGAATGATTGTGAACCTCTGACACTTATCACATCTTCTGATGAACTCTTCTCCATCCTTTTGTATTATAGGCTAGTAGTATCCAACTCTCAAGATTTTTCCCGATAATGCTTGTCCACCTGAATGTTTATCGCATATACCTTCATGTATCTCCCTCATCACATATTCAGATTCTTTCTTAGAGATAGAATGCAGATACGGTATAGAGAAACCACGCTTATAAAGGATATCATCAATCAACATGTACTTACTCGCTCGGTGCCTTAACTTTTTTGCCTTGGCTCGATCAATTGAGAGTTGATTTTTTCGTAAGTAGTTGACAGTGTCTTCTGCCTAGACCACACATATATGCGCTAGATTGATTGTAGTACTTTGAGTCTTTACTTGGCTTGTTCTCGGATGGGTCAGGTACTCAATAAGTATCCCCAAGCTTATCTCCCCCTCAGAAGTTGACGCTAGCTAAGTGAGGTCATCGACTCTTTGGTTGTTTTACCTTTAGATTCGTTCTATTAAGATTTTTTTTGAATTTACCTTTCAGCTCCTCGATTATCTTTCGATACACTTTCATTCGCTCTTATTGACTTTTAAAATCTCCATTGACTTGGTCATCTACCAGTTGAGAGTCACTGAAGATTCTAACTTGCCTTGCTCACATAGCTTGGACCAACTTGAGCCCTGTTATGACCGCTTTATACTCAGATTTGTTATTTGTGGCTCTGAACCCAAAACGCATGGCATACTCTAAAGCATCTCCTTCTGTGGAGATCAGGATGAGGCCAACACCATTGGCAAATTGGTTGGTGGATTTGTCGACGTTAATTGTCCAAACTTGTCTTCTATCAAAGCCTAGCTCTGTTTCAACCCGGACCTCAGCCTCCTGCTGACTCTTTGACTACTCTTTCAGGTTGGAAACTTCCTCCGCTACTATGAACTTAGCTAGAAAGTCGGCTACTACCTTCCACTTTATTGTTGGTCAGGGTCATTATTAGACATCAAACTCTTTCAGCTCTATCGATCATTGTGCTAACCATTCTGAGGTATCTCGCATTTGTAGTATCTGCCTCAAAGGCTGACCAGTCAACACAGCAATGGAATGAGCTTGGAATTGCCAGAGCGAAAGCTAACTTGTCCACCCTCAGATATCTAGATTCTACTCCTCTGAAAGCTCTGCTGACATAGTAAATAGGCTTCTGGACTCCAGCATCATCGCGCACTAGGACCAAACTAATCGTAGATTCTAAGACAGCCAAGTAATTGAATAATTCCCCCAGCACTATTCTGAATAGCAAATGAGGAGAAGCAAAATAGGTCTTTAGATCAGCAAATGCCTGTTCACAATCTTCAGTCCATGCGAAAGCCTTCTTGATTACTTTAAAGAAGGGCATGCACCAGACTGTTACTTTTGAAATGAACTGATTCAATGCTGCTACTCGGCCGGTCAACCTCTGCACTTTTTTATGGTTTTAGGGGGTTACATCTCCAGGATTACTCTAACTCTTTTTAGATTTGCCTCAATACCTATTTGGCTTACCTTGAAGTTGGGGAACTTTCCTCTTGACACACCGAACACACACTTAGCAGGATTTAATTTTATATTATACTTATGCAATACCTGAAAGGTCTCTTGAAGGTCAATGAGGTGATCATTGGCTTTCCTGCTTTTGGTTAGTATATCATCAATGTAGGCCTCGATATTTTGACAAATTCGATGATTGAACATAAGGTTCACCAGGCGTTGGTATGTGGCCCATGCGTTCTTGAGACCGAACGACATCACTTTGTAGTAGTATATCCCACGGTGGGTGATGAATGATGTTTTTTTCTGATCAACTTCATTCATTAGGATCTGGTTGTATCGCGAGAATGCATCCATAAAACTAAGCTTCTCATGCTCACTTGTAGAATCTACCAATTGGTCGATCCTTGTGAGGGGATAACTGCCTTTTGAGCATGCCTTATTCAAATCTGTAAAATCAACGCACATTCTCCATTTATCGTTTGACTTTTTTTACCATAACAACATTAACCAACCAGTCTGGATAGCACACCTTCCATATGAACCCAACCTTTACTAGTTTGTCAACTTCTACTGCAATGGCTTCATTCTTTTCTTTGGCAAAGACTCGTTGCTTCTATTTGACTAGTTTATGGAACCGATCAACGCAGAAACTGTGTGACATTATGTTAGGGCTGATCCCTGACATATCTTCGTGTGTCCAAGCAAAGATTGACCCGTGCTTTTTTTAGAATTGGACCAGGTCTGTTTGGAGTTCAAGTTATAGGACTGATCTAATCTGAACTTTCCTATCTGGTTGGCTATCGTTTATACTTACTTTGATAAGCTTCATTGCTGGCTCTTTTCTTTGGACTGTTGCCTCATCTCTTACCTCGACGGTGTCTAAAGCCATTGTATCCTTCAACTTTAGCTCTCTGAGAGAGGTGGCATAACACTCTCTTGTTGTTGGCTAATCAACTCTAAACTTGGCTACGCCATAATCGATTGGATACTTTATCATCAGGTGGTAAGTTGATGTGATCGCTCTTAATTGGTTGAGGTCTGTTCTCTCCAAAATCACGTATAACTTATAAGATGATAGATAATCTACCATTAAGAAATTGATCAACTTGATAGTTTGCTTTGGGCTAAGGCCAATAGTAAGTGGTAGCTTAATAGACTCCAAAGGTTGAACATTCTCTCCAGTAAACCCGACCAGATGCAATTTGACCGGGTATAACTTTTCTTTGCCTGTTTTGAGCTGATCGAAGGTGTTTAAAAATAGGATGTCAGGGGAACTACCGTTGTCTACCAAGATTCTACGTACCTTGTAATTGGCACAACCATGGTGAAGACCAGATGATTGTCATGTGGTTATTGCATTCCATGAGTGTCACTGTCCGAGAAGGTGATGACTTTTTCTATCTTAGTAGATTTACTCGGTCGACCTGTTACATAAATATCATGTGACCTCTCAGTTCACAGTCTCCTAAAGTGAGCCCTTCTGGACGAGTTACTTTCTTCTCCTCCAACAAACCCTCTAGAGATCACCCGGACCTCTCTTACCAAGTCCCACTCTTCGTCTCTGTCAACTGGTGGGGGTCTGTCTTGTTGTCGCTTTGGTTCCTCCCTATTCTGTCGACTAGCCAAAAACCTACTCTACCTTCCTTTCTGGATTAACGTCTCGATTTGCTCTTTTAAATTGAAGAAATCTTTTGTGTTATGGGCATGATCTTTATAGAACCGGTAGTACTTGTCTTGATTCCTCTGATTGGATAACATCTTCTACTTTCTCGGCCATTGTATTTCAGGATCGTCTATGATCTATAACAGCACCTGATCAACTGGGGTATTGAGAGGAGTATACCTCTCAAATTGGCTCCCCGGTATCCTGAGTCACTTTGAGTTGACCTGATTCTAGTGTCCCCGATCGAATTCTCTGGATGATCTCAACCTATCGAGCTCATCCCTCTTTCTTCCATCGTGCTTGTCGGTGTGCTCATTCTATTTACTCGGCTCCAGAATCCCGTCCTCTCTGGAATTCATGGCGTTCATATATTTTTGAACCTTCACCATGAGTTCAACCATGCTTGCAGGGGCGCTTTAGCTAAGGAAAAGAGAAATTTCATAGGTTGTAAGCCACCCATGAAAGCTGTGAGTGCAACCTTATCGTCAATGTCGTCCACTTTCAAGGTTTCTGAGTTGAACCGAGCGACGTACTGACGTAGAATCTCTGTCTTGTTTTACTTGATGTTGAGGATGTACGTAGTGAGCCGCTGGTGTCTTTGACCCCCAATGAAGTGTCCCACAAACAACTTGCTAAGTTGAGTGAAGATGGTGATGGATTCCCTCTTCATCTTACTGAACCATACCCGAGCCAAACCCTTTACACTACTAGAAAAAAGTAGTTTTTGCCTCAAATTTTTTTGCGACGGTGAAATGCCGACGCAAAAAATTATTTACGATGGTAAATGATGCTGAAGTAAAAAGTCACTCTTTATGATGGCATTTTGACAATCAGAAATGCTTAGACGCAAAAATGTATTATTTACGACGGCACTTTGACGGTCGTAAATTCTTATACGCAAATAGTCACTATTTACGACAGCACTTGGATAGTCGCAAATACTTAGACGCGAAAAAGTGTTATTTACGACGGCACTTCGATGGTCGTAAATGCTTAGACGCAAAAAATTATTATTTGCGACAGTATTAGTAACAGTCGTAAATGCTTAGACCCAAAAGGTTATTATTTACGACGGTATCAACTTATTTTAATATTTCTTTTTTAAAATTTTCATATCCAGATAAATAAAAAAGTAAAAATATTTTATCAAAATTTTAAAAAAAAATACAAAAAATAAAAGTAAATTAATAAAAACTCGTACAAAAATTCACTAAGTAATGTCTGAATAATGGTGTATTGATTTATTTTATTTTATGTTTTTTAATTTATTTTAATCTTTTTAATCCAAATAAATCAATTTTAAAAAAACTCGAATAAAATTAATATCTTTAAAATCACTGCTAGAAAAATTACTATTTGTCTCGGAGGTTTTTTGCGAGGGCTCAAATGCCGACGCAAAAAATAATTTTTTGAGACTGCATATATTTTTGACGCAAATCAGTTAGAAATTATTTATTTACGACAGCAATCTTTCCATTGCAATAAAATTGGTAGCAAAAAGTATGTAATAAAAATATTTTATTTACAATAATTTATCAAAAAATTATTATTAAAACGATGTGGTTGTAAGTGGCAGGATTAATTCACAATTTTCCTTTATCTAATATGCCCTAGATTCGAACCACGTTGTGTACTACCCCAATTCACAATCCTTCAATTTATCTCACCTCCCTCTCTGTAACATTCTGTAAATTCTCAACAAATAAAATAGATAAAGAAGAAGGACCAATGCATGAATTAGAGGAAATAAGGAGTTAATTATGTAAATAGAATAAAAAAGGAGGAGTAAGTGTGCAATATCTTGAAATATGATTTGACCCCTCTGACATAAGTAGGATATGGGGGCTGATGGGAGGGAAATGTCAGGGTCTTTTCCTGGAGACTTGGTTTGTCGAGAGAGAGAGAGAGGAAAACCGTTCCAGAGAAAATAGGGAAAATGGGGTTTTCGAGGAAGAAGAAGAAGTAGAAGAGGGAGAGGAAAGAGTGTGAGAAAGTTTGAGTGAAGATCCGCTGTGGAAGCTGAAGAAGTAGAGCTCCTTCACCCCTTTTTGCAGAAAGAACGAAGAAAAAGGAGGAAGAAGGGAGAGAGAATCACCATTAAAGCCTTCTTCGAGGATTGAGGTAATAAACTTTATGTTTTTAAGTTTCTGGAGGTATATGTCATAAGATATGTCACGCCCCAATTAGGGAATGGTGACCGGCCATGGTTCATGGGCCTGTGGCCCAACGAAACCAAGAAAGCCTTA
>JAUTBS010267721.1:0-11140 GCA_032361285.1 Aequorea victoria
TGATTTTGAGCTTCAAAAGATAGATATACCTGAAAGATGATCTCAACCACAACTTAAACATTAGCAACAAACAAATTCAATTGTTGTTATGATCAAAACCAAAAACAAGCTTGATTGAGAGCTTTTAGGCTAACAGATTTGATCCCTGAAAGTTTGCTAACATCCTTTAAAAATGTAATCCTCTTCCCGAGAACACTCTCCCTCTCTGCCATCCTTGTTTCCCCAATCTCTACGATCTCTGTGATTTCCTTCTCTCTCTCTACGATCCCTCTCAGCCACGCCACCACCGACGCTGCCATCCTCGACGTCGTCACCCATCATCGGTACAACCATTGTCTTCCATAGCCTTCTCCCTCTCTGGTTCGTCTCTCACTCCTTGTTTTCGTTTTATACAAACAGATGTATATATATATATATATATATATATATATCACCTATTATATATCTTATAAACAACGGTTAACACAACCCAATTTCCTTCTAATTGCAAGCGTGTATATAAATATATGTATCACACATAGGCCGAATATATAAATAGATTTATGTATATCCATGTATTGATATGCACATATAATATATACAATCTGATATATATATATATATATATATATATATATATATATGATATAACAGAAGATACATGTATAAAAATATATAGATTAAAAATATAGGTTTATGTATGTATACGTACTCAAAAATATAATTAAATAAATATAAATAATAACCATTGAAGAAGAAAGAAAGAAAAATCCCAAATATCCCAAGATTTCATGCCATGGAATTACTGCTTCGAAACTTTGAGCTGACTCACCTTGAGATTGAGTCGACTCACATCCCTTAGAATTGGAATCTTTTGCCTGTAGGTCGACTCATGTAAGGTTGGGTCGACTCATGAAGGTGAGGTCTCGATTTTTTCTCAGACCTGTTACCTAGGGTCGACTCATGGTCGCTGCCGTGAGACTTGGGTCGACTCATGTCTATTTTAATCGACTGGTAAGGAGTTTGCATCAGCTCACGCTGCTATAGATCGACTCATAGTCGTCTGTTGTGCCTTATGCCGTGGTTTTCTGTCTTTGGGTCGTCACATGTTCTTCACTGTGTCGACTCATGATCACCTGTTGGACTTGGGTCGACTCATGAGCCCTTTGAGTCGACTCACAGTCACATGTTAGTGAGATGTCGAGAGCTTCTACCTTGGGGTCGACTCTTGGTCGTCGGTGTGCCTTTTGCCGAGAGTCCACTCTGTTGAGCTGACTCACAGACCCTTTGGGTTGACTCAAAATGCTGAAAAACTCCAAAACCTTCCTGTGTTAATCCCAAAGCTAAGGCCCTTTTTGGGTACCGGTTTAATGACTAATGAAAACAATTAATGCTCCACTTAACACATGAAACAAACTTTAAAACTCGTAAATGGGGGAATGTTTCGTTTGGTAATTAAATCTAGCTTAGTTGGCATTAATTATTGTTTTTAATATATTACATTGCATAAATTAGGGTGACGTGTGAACCGTTAATTACCTTACTGTTGCATTTGAGTTTTTCTTGGACTTCAGGTGAGTGGATTGTCATGCTATGTATTTTTAACAAATTCTCATATTCTCAAATTACTTTAAAAGGAAAATACATATGTTTTTGAATTCTTTTAATGTTACTATATGAATTTCTCTTGTCAAATCATCATGGTACAAATATTTTACCTTGTCCTTTATATATTATGGTGCGGTCATGTAAATCTTTTAGGACCATGTGGAATGTCCAGGGGATAGTTATCTAGAGAGGTGACTCTAGCCAACTAGGGAAAGACTCGGCATGGAGACTGAGGTGACCCTAGTTGGTCAACGATTTAAGGGATAGTTCGGAGTTTTCGGTGACCTAAATTGGATCGTCTTAGGAAAAAGGTCCAGGCACCACCCTGTGGTGACTCTATGTTCGATATTGGATTCAACGGACTGAGGATGCCCCAAGTACTATTTTTACTGGGATTGTTTACACCCAGGTTGTTCTTTTGGTTGTTGTTGATAGTTTTCCACACACATATTGATGATCATATTGCTATACCATTATGACATTGGTATTTTTATATGCGGTGTATGATATTGACATTATTATGTCCTGATTATGATATTGACAGTTGTTCTCTTCAGATTTGATATGTTGATGACTCGTCTTGATATCGAGATCATATGAAGAAATATAAATATTTTGACAAGAAAAAAAAAAGATGGATTGTGCTTTTACCCTTTTGTTTACACTGCTTATCTCATACCATGATTATGTTAAAATATAAGTTATTTTGAATCACATGCTTTGAACTGTATTTTATTATGCATGCTTTTTATTTACCAGTTTTAGCTGACATTATAATTAAACCTTTCAGGTAACAAGTGAATAAGCTAGTTGATGGACTCGGTAGCTTCGTGGGATCCGAGAATAAGATCTCTTAGGAACATGCATTTCTCTTCTGCGTTGAAATAATATTAATTGATTATGAGTTGTTAAAACAACATATTGATTGAGACATCATTGGTTGTTTGTGTTCCGTATTGATTATTATGGATTTTGATTGATTAATTTCCTTACATTTGGCATCTTTTAGCGTATTGTTAGCTAATTGAATGATTTAAGGCTTTCTTAATCCATTGGACTAAGGCCCATGATCCAAGGCTGGTCACTACTTTCGAGTTGGGGTGTGACACAATCCGCCTTGAAATGCCCTAGTTTCTTACATTTGAAACATATGAGTGGGTCCTTCTTGATCATGTCTCTCTGGCTTGACTCTCCCTTGCTGAATTCTTTCTTAAAAGGTCTTCTTTTAAAATTGATTGATCTTCTTAGAAATTTGTTAAATTTTTAGCTTAGGAGTGTCATATCTTCACCATCATCATTGGAGTTGCTTGAGCATTCTTTGTCAGATGACTATTGATGTGAAGACTTCAATTCCACACTTCTCCTTACCTTTGTCTCCTCTTCTTCCATTCTCCCTTTCATTACAATCTCATTTGTCATCAATGACCTAATGAGTATATTAAGGCTAAGTATGTTGAGATCTTTAACTTCTTGAATAGCAGTAACCTTCACATCCCAACTCTTTGGCAAAAACTTAAGAATCTTTCTCACATTTTCCACATTAGTAAATACTTTATCAAGAGATTTCAGAGAATTAATGATGTTTGTAAAATGAGTAAACATACTAGAGATATTTTCATCACCATCCATCTTAAATAATTCATACTCATGCACATGCATACTAATTTTAGAATATTTTACTTGATTTGTACCTTCATGAGTTATTTCAAGCTTATTCCTATTTCTTTAGCTGTTTCACAAGTGGATATTGTATCAAACTCATTAGGATCTAAAACACAATATAAAAGATACGTTACCCTAGAGTTTCGTTGCATTTCTTTAACATCATTTTTATTCCATTCTAGTTCATCTTTTGGAATAGTTGTTCCTTCAACAACTTTACCATGTCTTTTAGGTCCATATATAGTGATTTTCCATAAGTCATAGTCTACTGCTTATATGTATATTCTCATTTTTGCTTTCCAGTAGGTATAGTTGGTCCCACTAAACAAGGATGGTCGATTTGTGGATTGGCCCTCAACAAGGGTGGTTCCAACAGAGGTTGTCATAGGATCCTCTTAAACGGTTAAGTAAAAAATAAGAGATGAGACTCTGATACCAATTGTTATGCAAAGAATGACTCTAGAGGGGATGAATAGGGTCTTTCACTAATTTTCTTGATTAAAAAATATTTAAATAACATGCAACAAGCAAGATGACAAGCAAGCAAGATGGATAATGAAGCAAGCAAATAAAAGAGAGAGGGATAGATAAGAAGAGATGACACCATTAATTTTTATAGTGATTCGGCTATTTAAGTCTATGTCCACTCCTCAAGCACCTCTTGAGAATTTTCCATTATCTCCAAGCACTTACGAGTGTGCTCAAGCTTTTTACAATTTTTTGAAGAATCACCAAATTTCTAGCACTTGTGATATTCTCTTTGTGTGCTTTACCATACACAAAAAATAGTCAATAGTCTCACTCTCACTTTACAATGATTTAAATATAATTTTTGATTTACAAGTGAAGTACAATGCTCTCTTACAAGAGTGGATATAGCAACATAAATCTCAAGAGAAAAACCAGAACAATGTTTGAGCTGTAGATTTCTAGAGTTTTTTCGTGTATAATAGATCTTCTAATTGTGAGCTTTATGATCAGTTGAATTAGTGATTGAGTATTTTAAAATTTTGAATCTCACTTCCCTTTTATAATTTTGAACTCCATGGTGACTGTTAGAGACAAAATCGAGGCATTAAATGCTCTAAAATATAGCCGTTGCAGAATTGATTTTGGCACAGAAATTTGAATTTCTCGCTCATGAGCTGACTCATGATGGAGGTGGGTCAACTCAGCACCTTGATCCTTCAGTGTAAATAAAATCGTTTGTTCGTAGGTTGACTCATCTTGAGATTAGGTCAACTCAGAACCTTAATTCCTCAGTATAAGTAAAATTCTTTATCCGTGGGTCGACTCATCTTGATATTGAATCGACTATGAATTGGTGCAGAAACTATCAAAAGCTTTTGGTCTTATTTGAGTCAACTGAGATTTGCATTGGGTCGACTCACACTCGAATCTGCCCTTGAGTTGATATGTTGATCGAAGTTAGGGTTGATTGCTTCAGCTCAAACTTCCTCATGCAAGATGGCTTGGGTCGACTCACCTCAATTGTGGGTCGACTCACTAATTTTTTTGATATCCTCTGAGAATTTCCAGAGCCGCAGTCTAATTGAGTCAACTCATCATCCCTTGGGTCGACTCACTGAAGATGTTCAATACAATTTTCCTTTTGAGTCGATAGATGGGCTGATAAGTCTCGACTCAAAACTCCTTGGATCCAATACTTTGGTCGACTTACCCTGGCGGTGGGTTGACTCACGGTCAATTCTAAAAATCTCTAAAAAAATCCCGAGCCTCAGTCTATTTGAGTCGACTCAGAAAAAACCTAGGTCGCTCAGCCTTTGATAAATTTGAGAAATTTCTTGTTCTAAGGCCTGAGTTGATGCATTATTTGGGAATTGATTTATAAACCCTTATAAACATTTAAAATATGGTTTTTCACCTAAAACAACTCCAATACCCATTAAATATAAAGTCGACCCCATTCATGGGTGTTGACCATAATGAATTTAATTGATCAAAAAAACTTTTTTTTAGCATAATTTGATTTAAACAATGAATTCAACTTTGCAACTCTTTATGAATGATCATTTAAGACTTGTATCAAGAGATTATCAATATGATATTCAATAATAGGTACTTGAGATTATGTTATCTCATGAATGTCTTGTTTGCTATCATTAAAATCAAATAAAAACTTATTTATATAATGATTTCACTTCTAGAAGCAGCACAATAATTTGGAAGTCTGGTAAAACAGGGCTTGTGCTTGTAGCACTCTCAAAACAAGACCAGGGGATGGAGAAATGCATAGAAGAAGATGCATAAAAAGGCTGGAAATTTGGAATGGAAAATTTAGATAAGGAGGCCCTCCTTTTGTAGGTGAATTTAGATAAGGAGGCCCTCCTTTTATAAGTGACGAGACATTGGTTCGAAAACTCGAAACTGCCTCTAAACTAGCCGAAACATTTGTTCGGACGAACCGAACTGACAGAAAATGGTTTGAACAAGTTCGGACGAAGGGTCGTACCATTTCCGAATTCTGAACCGTTTGCTCCAACGGTAACATGAAACGACAGCATTTCATTTTTTCCAAAAAATATATTTTAGTTAATAAATAATTAAATAAACTTTCTAAAAAAATATAATATTAATTATTATCTTCCAAGCGCATGGCCCAAGACTCAAGGCCGTCAAGACCAAACCCACACATAGTTATATTCTCACCCAACCAAAAAACATAGATTTTCTTGGAGCCCAAACCCTTTTTCAAGGTTGGATTATATATACCACATACATGGTTGCTTCCCAACTAATATGGAATAGCGTGAAGAGGTTGAATGTTATCATTTTTTACTATTTTTAAATGGTTCATTTCGGAGACAATTTCTCATTCACCCATTAATTATTTTTAACAGGTAAATATATACAAAATTTGTCACTGCATGAATATGAATAAATCTTGTTTTGGATTCATACAAAACTAATGTATGTAATTCATCCAAATTAAACTTGAAAGTTAAACTAAACTATTTATTAAAAACCAAATTTTTTAACAAGAAATGCTTTAGGTCACGGATGGTGGTTTCATTCGGAATGGAATGAAATCAAAGCGAGAGACATACAACTGTAGTGGGAATAGAATTCACCAATTTCATAGTTTTGAAACGATATTGAGAAGGAGCAAGAAATGATAGATATAAAAATAATTTAAGTAATTAAAAAAAATAATGAGGGAGCTATGCCATTAAAAACTTATAACTATGACCTGATGAATGATGTACTCTTTCTGAACGATTTATCACCACTTTTCTCATGTTTTTAACTATAATAAAAAAATTATATTTTTTGTCACACTCATCCCTTACTCTTTACCTGCTTGGAGGGGTGCGACACAACTCAATAGGCTCATACTCTTGAACAAATCATAAGAAAAACTTAAGACATTCAATCTTTAAACCATCACCAACTCAAAAGCTTTACAACAACAAAATGAAAATTACACAATTCCTTTAGCTCATCAACATACTGTCTCTTGACTTCATCAAAACCTGATTCAGGTTTCATAATCACAACTCATCACAAACATTGCTCTTCTGACTTCAACTGTACTATGGTGGATCAACCTTTTACTCAGAGCCAAAATTGGTAATCACAAAAATTATAAAAGAGTGAGCTTAGCATTATAATGAGAAGTGTACAAAATAAAAAAGAGTGTAAAGAGTTATATATTTCTCGCCAACATGATCAAAATATGGGATTCAAGATAGCTTTTTCTTTCCATAAAGATGGAAATTTTCATCTCAAAATATCATCAGCGGTTTACAAAAGTATAGCTTTCAATAATATTCTCAACGACGAATAATAAGCTTTAAAAGGTAAAATTTTCATGCTTTTAGGAAACAAAACTCTCCATATGCATTTCATTCACATGCATATAAGGTCACTTTCAACCCACGGCCTTTAAAGCCAAACATTAAAGATTTATAAGCGACTTCCCACAATTCAAGCTTTAAAAGAAATTTCTTTCATCACACGGCCTTAAGACAAACATACAAAGTTTTATAAGACATTTAACATCCCACTATTTCACACACATACTATATCATCTAGTAGTCAAGTAGTTGTTTCTTTCATGATCAGGAGTTTCAAAGGTACCGCAGCCTCATTCACAACTCACATTAATGGTGTGGCAGGGATGAAGGCTACTTTTAATCATGAGTGGTAAGTGCTAGCAACTCGAGCATAACTCGCAACATATGCTTTTAAAGCAACAAATTGGGATTAATCCACAATAACTTAGCACTTTCTAACCTGATATTATATTCCTGATATAGAAACTAGATTTTCATGCACCTACACGCAACACATGCTCAATGTTCTGAACTTTTTAAAGAAAAACAACTTTTCTGAAATCATATTATAAACATGAGGGATAAACATCTCAAAAGCAAGCAATATTAGATAATTCATAGACTTCATTTGAAAATCAAGAAAATATTTCTAGTTTACACAAATTATTATGACATTACTAATCACTCTCACCCGTTAAGCTGAACAAAGCAAGACCAGTTCAAAAGGAAATCGAACCGTAAGTTACCCTTCACGATCGCAACGGAAACACCAACTCCATATTCACCCACCACACGATCACAATCAAAATTCCATAATTAACATTTCCTAAAACATACAAATGTGTTCGAGGTTTAACGTCGTAATCTTATGACTATGTGAATTTATGCGTCATATGATGTGACCTTTATTTCAAAACCCTCTTAGGCCACTAGTGGCACACCCACTCCCCTGAAGTTGATTTAACATTAGCTCATTTAGATCACAATCAACTTTAAAAAAGTTATTAATTCAAACCTCAATATCATACTCTCTCTCACTCTTATTATTAAGAGACTGCTTACATAAAACTTTACATCAACAAAGCTCTTATTTTACAACAACACTCAGTATATACAATCTCCATAGATATATAAGAAGCCTCTGCACATATCTATATATCATCTCTTGATTGAAAACCCTCTTACAGGTTTCTCAAACACACCTTACATCGAAATTTCCCTTCTAACCTTAATTGTACTATGGTGGACCGACCATCTACCCTGTAACAAGATCTGCAATCACAAATAGTTACAAGAGAGTAGACTTAACATCATAATGAAAAATATATCAATGCATTACTAGAAAACCAAGTGTAAAGATTTTATGAGTTTTCTCAAACACCGTTACAGATAAAAAGGTTTTAAAAAGAAAAAAATGCATACTTTTACACAACTCTCAACAGATATTTTATAAAAGAAATTATCCAAAAAAAACACATGGTTATGCAACTCATGTAGAATGATATATCCCATCATGTGGCTTACTAGCCCAACTCGTATAGTTTTACAAACAACTCTTTTATCTTTTCAACATACGACTCTACGGCCCAGTTTTAATGATTTATAAATACTTTCATATTTCAACGCCTGACCCTACGTCCCAATCTTTCAAGTTTAGAATATAACTTTTAGATTTCTAAACATACAGCTCTATGACCAAAAATAGTTTTAAAAGATTTTCTCAACAACATACGGCTCTTTTAGCCCAACTTATAAATACTTAATAGCATATAATACATGCTCACAAGCACACACAGATACTACGTCTTCTGGTAGCTAAGTAGTCATCTATTTTACGATCGAGAGTTTCAACGATACTATAATCTCAATCACAACTCACTACAATAAAATGACGGATATGAGGACTACTCTTTAATCATCAGTGGTAGGTTCAACTTACACCCATAAAATGACAAATGCCTTATAGGCTATAACTCACACCTATATAGAGAAAACTCACACTCATATAAGGGCAAAATCCATATATGCTAGCTCACACCCATAAAGGGAAAAATCTATATAGGCTATTTCACACTCATAAAGAGCAACCCACATGGGCCGGATACCCTCAAACCTTAGCACCTTTCGACAATATATTATATTTTTATAAAAGTATTTTTTAACACTCACAAGAAACACATGCTCATAATCTCTATATTTAAAGAGAAAGTAACTTTTCATATATACGAGCAACACATTCTCACCATCTCTATTTTTAAAGAGAAAATCTTTTTTATAAACATGATGAGTAATTCATTATGAAATATATGATAATAGGAGATGATCCATAGAGGTCCTTAAAACCAAGAAAATATTTTAATAATACACAATCTATTATGATATGGTTAGTCACTCTCACTTGGTTGTCGACCAACGCGACGCCTACCTCATTTAACTCTGAGGCGGCACAACTTCTTTTGAGGCTCCCCATTTGATGCCTAGGTTATGTAATATATCCAAGCATTAGAATGAACTTATTTTTCATATGTTTATATGTATGATAATGTCCTATATTATTTAGATGAACCTAATTCTTTAAGTTTAAAATCTTCTCTTTCATGGGTTTCTATAATCTAATCACTTGCCTCCTTAGTCTAAAGGACTAATTGAATTTTTATTAATTTAATACAACTCTTACAAGTGGTATAATCTATTGAAGTTTCTAAGAACTCAAATCCTTAGGCTTAGGCACTTAGTTTCACCTGGAATATTATTTCACTTATATTTTTCCTAATTTTCAGATTCTGTCACCCCTCTTGTAAATTTGAAATAAATTACTAAACGTCTCTTTAATTTTTGGAAAATATTTTTCTAAGTAATATTAAGGTGATAGAAAAGTTTCTCATGAAGAACTTAAGTCCCAAATCCCTCTATAAATATATATGTATAATGATTTTTACCATAAATATAGTTTATTTTTAGTCCCTGTTTGGGATAATCTTAATTTCTCCAAATATGTCCAATGAAACTAAGTTTTATAAACTTTGGGTGAAACTAGACTCATAAACCTTTCTTTCCATATGTTCTGTATCTCAAAGGTTTTTTTTATTTACCTATAATTCCTTAGAGTTGCCTCTGAAATTGCCTTCTATGCACCCAAAATTTTAAAATTAGGGTTGGGGTTGTTGGGATTTTTATTTAAAACCAGTATCAGACATTTTATATTATTTTTTAATAATATAATGGATTGTCTCAGGCCAGTTATATCTGTGTTTATGGAAAATATATTTTTATTATTTATAATTAAAATGCGGAATGTCGGTAATTATACACAGTAAAAATTTAAGTAAGTAGAGCTTGGCTTACTTACAGAAGATCAGAAGTTCAGTTTTTGTATAATTATATTAGTTCACAGTCTAGATAGGGTTGCCATCCTATCGGTATAGCTGCGAACACAATCTCAGTGATTTATTTTAATTACAGAAATTTGTTTAATAATTCAAGAGAGATTATGTTCGGTACACCAGGAATTTATTGAACAGGACCAAAGGTGAAATTAAAATTCATATACTGGCATAATTGGACTTATACAATTTTAACGGTTTGTCCGAAGACTTATAGATTCTTAATTTCGAGAAATCTTAAATATTTATGTGTTTTCATATTTTATTACTTTGAATTACTTACGGGCGATATTCAATCTTATTGTTTTGATAGACCCTGTAGTTTGGGTAATAAATATTAAAATAAGATCAGTGTTATATTTTGAAGAAATCCGTGTCTAGAATAATTCTGAATTGTAATACTCCCTTGATAATTCATAAGTTTTGTTGTTACTAGTAAATATGATCAGTGAATTAATAATTTAATCCAGCAGTGTATCAAATAAGTTGAATTTAGTAATCAATGATTGTAGATGTTAGTAAAATTAAATTGTGAGTAATTAAATTTTACTAAGCGGGTATTGAAAATTTAACACAAAGAATCATATTATTTGTTATATAACTCAACAAACAAGAACTCTTATCGTAATGATCTGAGATAATTAAATTAGAGTGCAGTTGTAATTATTTAGTGGAATTAATTACAATTAAAAAAATTAGAAATATATCACG
>JAUTBS010267832.1:0-11140 GCA_032361285.1 Aequorea victoria
TAAATCCTGAAAATATTAACTTATTGCACAAACAAACATTAGTAACTATCAAATCAAATGTTGTTATAAGTCAAAATTAAAGATAGGATATGATTGAATAACCCTTGGGTCAACACACTTCGTTAAAAATTGCCCCAGAAGGAAGAAAGAGATCATTTGCTACCGGTGCAATCAACCGGGGCACATATCTACTCAGTGTGGGCAGCAGGACAGACAGACTGCTTCTTCCATGGGAAGTAGGAGGACCGGGGGGTATGGGCCGGCGGCATCAGCATAGAATAAAGGTAAAGGCATTGCAGAAAGATCAGTTGCTCCAGGTCGGATATTTGCTATCATTAGAAAGGATGAGCGGGCGACCCCGAATGTTGTGAAAGGTACCGTTATTGCTTTCAGTATGGATGCTTATATTCTTGTTGACCCGGGATCCACACATTCATTTATAGCACCTACCTTCATGTCGCAGGTAGAGGGTGTCATACAAGAACATCTAGACCCCACAGTCACCATAGCAACACCTCTTAGCGAGAAAATGGCTATTGAGACCATCTTTAGAATGTGTGCGCTAGTCATGCTTGATTGGATATTTATTCAGCATTCTTTTTTTTAGTTCTTTTTCCTTTCTTTCTTTGTATGTATATTTGGTTTATTTATATGCATGGATGGTTCTTTATTTACATAGATTGAAACATTATTTACACGGGTTGCATATCTTCAGAGACTGCTATATACAAGGACGGTCATGTACATGTTTGTTTACATGGTTATGTACATGATGCATACAAGATAATTACGAGGTTATGTACATAGTTATGTACATGGATAGGTATTCACAGAGATTATGTACAAGGTTATGTACATGGTTTTTTTATGTATAAGATATATTTACAGAGGTACATATGTACACAAAATTATATACATGATTATTTACAAGGATTATGTATAAGGAATATTTACAAGGCTTTTTTTTAGATTTATTTACATGGATTGCCTGCTCTTTTCCAGGATCTCATTGTATTTTTATATTTATACGAATGTACACGCACAGATGATAGTAGATAGTAAGGCATAGATCGAGACAGTTATGTCACTACTTGCAGACTGCGATGGCAACTCAAATTTAAAGCAGGGAGGAGAACAAAACTACTTTCTTTACAAAAAGGGGTGTGTGCTATAATGATGTGGCCCACACTATGATGATGTTGCATGCGCTAGGATGATATGGCACGCGACAGGTTCAAGCTAGGTTCAGGTCCCCCAGACTTCCTATATAAAGGGGTGCCTAGCCTTCTTTTAGTAGCCATCTCTAATTCTGCAACATGGCTTTTTCCACTCAAAACTCTCCCTCCTGCTGAATCGATAAATTTACCAATATCGAGCAAACTAATTTTGTGAATTTTAGTTTGAACGCTCATTTTAATTTGAGGGCTATGAGGATAGACTGGAACTTCCTACAGGCATTTACTCAGTTGTGGGATCTGGTGGCTCATACTTTCAGACTCAGAGATAAAAAGCTATGCCCGACCATTGAAGAGTTCGAAGCTATTCTGCACCTCTTTCTTCGAGAGGAGATTTTGATTCCCACATCTCTTGCGAGCCCAAGAAAACTCTTGAGGGATTTATGCGGATTGAGCGGTAGTTAAACCTCCCTTGTTCTGCATGGAGGAGTTCTCTCTAACATCCCGTATTTTCTCAAAAAAATATTAAAAGATAATTAACCTTGTATAGGGCCCAAAGTGGGGCTTTGTTTGGTTTATGGTTCAGGCAAATGGGAATTAACAATATAAATGTGAAAAGAATCCAATATAATTAATTTGAAGGGAAGAGAGTTAACTATATAAATATTATAACGAAGGAGGAGTCTTGTGTAATTTTATGAAAGGAGATTGATCTTCTGACATATCTAGAGATTTGGGGGCTGATGGTGATGGATGTCAGGATTCTCTGAATCCATCTTCTGGGGTCTAGTGCGTTAGTGGAGCTGTGAGAGAAGGAAACGACTGAGAAAGGAGAAAATGGGGAAAATCATGAGAAAGTGTGAGTGAAGGGTTTTATGGGAAATGGAGAGTGTTGGAGCTGGAGTAGTGAAGTGTTTTCGCGCCATTTACAAAAGAAACGAAGGAAAGAGGAGAAGAGAAGAGACGTAAATCGCCATTGAAGCTGTTCTTGAGGCTTTGAGGTAAGAATCGTGTTCGAAGTTCTCATATAGCTCACATCATGAAATACCTTATTTAATTGAATGTATGGAGCCTAGATTCCTTAGTTTTTGGCTTTTCCTAGCTCTAGACCATGTATTTATAGATCTCCATGTGTATCCACGGTTGGGTACTTCGTTGGGAGAAATCTAGATTTCTTTTCTAAAATATCGATAGAAAGATCCTTGTGGGGGATTTTGGAATATTGGATGATATGGATGTGGAGGGGGAAGATGGAGGAAGATGAAGGTGTGGTTGGAGTCTTGAGTGATGGCTAAAAAACTGAGTTCTTTCCCCCAAACGAGGCCTTAGAACAGACCTGTAGTAAAAATAGAGCATATATATTTTTCGAAGTTTGAGTCGACCGATTTGGGGTGTGAGTCGACACAATGATGGTTAAGCCTCTGGAGTTTTTTCAGTTGACGGTGTGAGTCGACCCTTGGAGGATGGGGTGTCGACTCAGACATTCTCAATCTCTGTAGTTTTATCAGGCGGGAGCCTGAGTCGACCCAGGCTTCATGGGTGTCGACTTAGGAGGTGGATGCTCCCTGTTGTTTATTAGGCGGACGTTTGAGTCAACCCAAGTGGTCATGGTGTCGACTGAAGCCTGAACCCTGTGTATGGGTCAACCCAAATCCCCTGTGAGTCGACCCAAGGAGGCGCCTAGTGCGCGTACGAGCTGAGACTGTCGACCCTTGTCTCGATCCTAGCCTTGTTCCTATGCATGTGAGTCGACCCAAGTGGGCGCCAGTGCGCGTGAGTCAAACTAGACCAACCCCAGCCTCGGCCCAAACCTCCCAGCAAGCTTTTTGAGTCGACCCGAAGAAGGGGTGAGCCGACCCAAGTCCTGTGAGTCGACTCAAATGAGGAAAAATGGTTTTGTTCCAACAGTGTTTTGGAGGAGTTGTAGACCCTTTTGGCCCTAGGTTCCTTCATGAAATATATCACAAATAAGTATATCTAACTCATGAAAACACAAAAAGGGGTAGAATTATATGAGGTTAAGATAGATCCTTATATATGGTTGCTTTATGTTATAGGTTTTGAAAGGGTGATTGAGGAAGAAGGACGGGCACCTCGCGAGAGTGGTGGCTCAGCTTGAGGCTTGAGTTTTATAGGTGAGAGTAGTTAGTCTATTCATAATCATTAGCATGTTGTAAAATGTTTTACACACTTTGATGAGCATGTCTCGTTGTATGCTTGGCATTATACTTTTATCATTGTGTTGCAAGGTGTTTCTAACGAAAAGTATGTTATGAGCATGTCTCGATAGTTCTGGTCATCCCGGAAGATGATTGACTTGGACGATTCCTGAGCGATGCCTCTTTGATGGGTAATCCACATAGCTGGGAAGGGAGATATAAAGCGAGAAGAAGACAACGATGTGAAGAAAGAAGACTTAATCTGGTTGTTCCTGCTGCACTTTTATTATTGTGTTTATTTTCTTTCTCTCTTGTTTTTGTTTATAGAAAAAAATTAAGACTTGGGCTTTTCCCTTTTCATGTATGAACTTTTATTCGTTAAAACTAAGTAATCAAAAATTCTCTTTTTTCGGATCTTTGATTTTCACTTTATTCATTTGATATTCATTTTTGCCATATAATAGAAATTAATCAAAGAATTTTAAAGAGATCTTTACAGTGAAATCATAATCAGATAGAGGGTTTTGAAAGATGAAGTACTTGGGTATGTTGTATTTTCCCTTTTTTTTAGGAGAAGTTTATTTATGTACAGGTTTGGGCCGAACTTCAAACTGAAGTTGCCTACGTAGTTCTGGGCTAGTTTTAACTCGAGTATTAACACACTTTTTTTTTTATGCCTTTATTTTTACCAAAGCTGCCATTTTTTGATTTTTAACCTTGCGAACTGCTCTTACATTTGGATGGGTTGTTTGTTTCATCAGTTTTTGACCCAACGAGCCTCTCTTATCTTCATATCTTTTTTTAAGTGTAGTACTTGTTAGCCTAAGGGTTTTTCAATCAAAATCTTATTTTGGTTTTGACATTACAATAGATTGATTTGATTATTTTTGAGAGATTATTAGCCATATTGATTATCCTAATGACTTGTTTATACAATGAGAAAGAATTTTTCAGGATTAATCAATTTATTAAAGTTCAAAGTACAACAAAAAGTCAAGAGAATACATTGAAAATGTAGAAGACTTTTGGAGATTGCTAAGCACAAGAGAAAAGGCTGAATTTTAGTAAATCAAAAGGACAAAAGGTTTGAGTCGATACCTAAGAAGGTTTGAGTCGACACCTTTCTAGCAGCATCAAGTTTGAGTCGACACCAGGGGAGAAAGAGTCGACACAAAGATGCCTTGCCCAGATCTTGAAGTCCATAAGACTTATGAGTCGACACCCAGTGAAGGATGATTTGACACAAAGTCCCTACAGGCAATCTGAGTCGACACCCATGAGGTTGTGTCGACACTAGAGGCTTCCAGTAAGCACACCGATTTTTGGTTTAGCAAAATACAGGGTTGAGCCGACACCAACGACATTTGAGTCGACACTAGAGAAGTTAGTGTTGACCCATGCTTTGCCCAGATACCGTTGTGTCGATCCCAAGACCTTTTGTGTCGACGCCTGCGCAGAAATTTCCCAGATCTGAAACTCTGTAACGGCTAGTTTTTGACTCAAACGGCTAGATTTTCCTCTCCAATGGATATATCTTGGCTCCTACATTTAAATACACTCAAAATACCAGAGAAGAAGATAAGAGACAATGATCAAATCATAAGAACAACTTTCAATCTCTTCAAGATCTTTTTCACTATGTTGTTCATTCTCATACTCTATTTTATTCAGAGAAATTTTGAATACTCTCTTCGAGCCAAAACTTATTGTTTATTTACTGAGAGAGAGATAAACTTGTAGTGAGCTTCATTTTTTATAATCATCTCAGTCAAAAGAGAAAATAGAACATCAACTACTGCAAAAAGCTAGGTTCTGCTTCACCCACTGAAGAAGAATAGGCTTCGATTCGCCTGCAAGAATATTAGACTGCTATTCGCCTGAAAGAATAAGAGGTTACTCCTTGCCTGTAAAGAGGTCATTGTATAGTAGTTTTGATTCACCCATTGGAGAATCCGTTAGTGAATTCTCAAGGCTGTTTGGGGAGTGGACGTAAGTCAAATTGACCGAACCACTATATGTCGTGTTTGCATCCTTCTTCCTTTAACTCTTTAATTTTTTGCTCTTTTATTATTATATCCGCTGCATACATTTTAAGTACTAAAAAGAGTTTAAAAAAGTTTGTAAGTTTGCCTATCAACCCATTCAGCCCCCCCCCTTTGGATTGATCTTTGTGGGCCAACAATTGGTATCAGAGCTAGACTCTGCGTTTAGGCTTAATATCCTGTAGAAGATCCTATGGCAAACATGAACCAGACTTGCATCTTAGCCGAAGGCCAATCTTCTTTTAGACCTCCTTTTTTTAATGGGTCTAACTACACATATTAGAAAACTAGAATGACATACTTTGTTCAATCACAAGGTATGGCTACATAGAGAGTCATTGTCAATGGACCTCTTGTACCTAGTATCACTAGAGAAGGAAGAACCTTTCCAAAACCAAAAAATGATGCAAACAAATGCTAAAGCTGTAAATTTTTTACATTGTGCACTTGGACCCGACGAATTCAATTGAATTCAGGATTGTAAAAATGCAAAAGATATATGAGATAAATTTCATGTGGCACACGAAGGCACAAATCAAGTAAAAGATAATAAAATTGATTTGCTTATTAGAGATTATGAGATGTTTAAGATGAATGCTCATGAAAATATTTCTGATATGTTTTCTCGATTTAATATTATTATTAATAACTTAAAATCTCTTGGAAGATCTTTTCCCAATACTGAACTCGTTAGGAAGCTTTTGTGATCACTTCGAAAAGAATGGAGACCGAAGGTCACTGTCATTGAGGAAGCCAAGGACCTCACTACACTCGGATTAGATGAGCTTTTGAGTTCTCTTTTAACCCACGAATTCACATTGAATGATGAAGAGGAAGTGAAGGGAAAGAGAGTTTTAAGCCTCCAAATCCACTGAAAATTTTAAAGGCAATCAAACTGAAGGTGAAGGATGATGAAGAAGTTGCTTTCCTCTCTAAAAGAATTGCAAAAACTTTGAGGATGAAAAGAGAGCAAAAGAGAAGACTCAAAGAAAAATCAAGCAAAGACTTCTATGATAAGCAAGAAGAAGTCATGTGCTAACTGCCAAAAACTAGGCCACATCCACTGCTGACAAAGGAGAAGAAAACGTATCCAAAAAAGATAGCAATGAAACCTACATGGGATGATACAGATTCAAGTGAAGAAGGAGGAGAATCCAGCGACAGTGATGCTTCAAACCTTGCTTTCATGGTACTTGATAATGAGATAAATTATTTTTCAAGTTGTGAAAGTGAGAATAAAAATGATAAACCTTCTAATGACGAGCTCCAAGAAGCTCTTGAAGATTGCTTAAAAGTGATTAAGGAATTAAAATCAAAAACGAAATCCTATAAAAATGAAATCAGTTCCTTAAATTAAAAAATTAAATTTTTAGAAAATGAAAAGTATGTTCCTAAAACATCAACTGATTTTCAAGAGGAAAATAGTTCTTTAGGACTAAAGGTTGATGACTTAATTAAGATTATAAATAGATTTACTATCGGAGAGAAAAATCTAGATATGATTCTTGGAACAAAATGTACTTTCAACAAAGAAGGCTTAGGATTTAATCCAAATAAGAGCAAATCCGTCCTCAAAAATGCTTTTATTAAAACCTCTCTGCCAAAACCCATAAGCTATAATTTTTGTGGGAAAAATGAACATATTGCTAAATTTTATTTTCTTAGATTAAAATGCAACAAACCAACTAAGAAGGTATGAATTAAAAAGGGTGATCATCCACCTAAAGTTGCCAAAATGCCAAGACCTACCATTAGATGGCAATCCAAGAGGAAAGTCACTTATAGACCATCACCTTACATGTATAGACATGATGGTTCATATATGCAAAATGTGATTTATGATACTAACTTCCAATGACCCAAAATAAGATGGGTATCAAAGTACATTGCATATGGTGATTTTGTAAGAAGATACAAACAAAGATGAATAATCTGTAAACAGTGGATGATTAAGGGGCATGGCGGACAACCCTTATTTTTTCACACACCTAAAGCCCAAAAATGGTAAATCTGTTTTATTTGGTGACAACCTCAAGGTAAAATCATTGGCATGAGCTATATAGGTAATATCTTATCCTTTTGCTCTAAAAATGTTGATTGTTATGTGCCCAAATATATGATCTGTATACCACATCAACCATATCTCTTCCCTGCTTTTGAACCATTTTTTTGTTCCTGATATATGTGAAGAAGTGTCGACACACTTTGTAAAAGTGTCGAGACCTATGTGTATTTGTGTCGACACAATGCTTCTCAGTGTCGACACCTCTGTGTTTTTCATATGCTTGCGATGTTTTTGTGTCGACCCTTGCATAATCAGTGTCGACACCGGGTTCTCCTGTCTAGATATATCTCCCACACAATCTTTACTGCATAATTTATTGTGTTCAAATATAAATGCCATGTGATTAATGAGAAATCCTGTTTAGGAAAATTGACGCATAACCGTTTGAATTTCTTTATTCCATGTCAAGCATATAGGTTTTATAATCAAAGATCTTTTGTTAAAAATCCTATGCATATGAATTTTGATTAGCCCAGGTTTTCAATCAAGATAATATTATTGGGTTTTTGCTTGATGATCATGATATTTGCTGACATTTGCTGATATGAACATATATCCCTTCTTTCCTTTTTGCTTTGATAAAAGGGAGAAAATCTTTAAGGTTGTTTCTATTTTTTCAAGGGGGAGAAGTTATATTAATTTGAATTAATCAAGAATTAGAGAAATAACAAAGGGAGAATTATAAACACCCCAATTTTGACTAAATCGAACATAGGCTGGCTTGAGATTGTTCCGCAAGCTTTTTCGATGATGAATGCATACATTTGCCGCGTCAAAAGGAGCTTCCGTGCGAATCCAAGAGTCCAATGAGTACTTCCAATACATCCCAAAACACTCTAAAGCACCCTAAAAACACCTAAAAAATCAAAAACAAACCTCAAGCCACTTCATTCCTCTCAACATGGCGCCAAGCCACTTCACTCATCCCCACATGGCGCCAAGCAACTTCACTCCTCCCAACATGGCACCAAGCCATCTCAACATGGCTCCACGCCACTTCCCTCCAGCCAACATGGCGTCAAACCACTTCCTTCTAGCCAACATGGCACCAAGCCACTTCCTTCCACCCTACCATGGCGTCACACCACTTTTAAGCAGCGCACGCCACTTCTAACATGGCGCACGCCACCTTGAGAGGAGACTTCAGCACCAAGTCAGCTCCTTGCCTAAAACTCTATAAATAGGACACCTCCCCACCCTAAAAATGATTCAGAATTCAAAAGAGCAAGGATCTGGAATTCAAAAGTGCTCTGAGTGTCAGACCTCTACAGAACCAACGCCCGAAATCTATAAGATCCTCCTCCACCTCGAAACAAGCCGAGGTATATCTGAGTATCGAATCTCTGCAGAATCAACCCACGACCTATACACAACCTGAATCCCTCCCAAGTCAGAAATCTTTGCATTAGAAAGACACGGAGGACTCAAAGATCGCAAGGAAGGCCTCCCGAGGACGTGCCGTACGTGAGGAAAAATCATGGAAATTGCTTGAAACTTCACTTTGCTTCCGGGATATATGGTAAGTTCTTCCCATTTCATCTTTTATTTTTATTTTGTTCATCCTCTTTTCTCTTAAAACTTCTTGTCACTTAGTAAAAGGGGAGAAAGAGGTCGTTGGTCTCGTTCTCCCCAGTTTCTTTTTATGTTTTTGGTTAAGCATATTTTTCCGTTTAAATAGAAAGCATGTTCTTTTTCTTTCTTCTTTGCACTATTAGCTTTAGTAATGCATGAGATATATGATTTAGATTACTTGTCGAAAATCCTACGTGAATTGCTATATTTTTTTTATTTTCTTTCTCATATAAAAACACATATATTAACTGCATACTTTTATATGCATTAACTGCACTAATATGCTACCATCTCCTTACTTGACATGCCTTAAGTGCAAGTATGCATAGAAAGCCTTAGTTTTAGGTTAGGTTTTAATTCCTTATTTGCTTTTGTAATGTTCTCTCTTCAACCCCCTTTTTGTATGTGTTAATTTTGATAAATTTAAGACAAGAACATGGAACGGTTAAATAGAGGTTGATCCTTGGATCGAGCAAGAGGAGTGCCTAACGCCTTCTCCTTTTGTACCATAGCTCCCGAATCATTTACTCTGGTAAGGACGGACTAGTTTGCCTTGAAAGTTTTTGGTTTCTTGGTTTGTCCGAAAACCAAGTGGCTACTCCAAAAATCGTGTGGTCTTTAATACGGACGCACATTTGAGGGAAAACCCCTCTTTCCTTTCTCTTCTCGTGGTTCGTTCTGCATACACTCCTCGTTTTAGTGAGGGACGGAGGGAGAATTGGAAAAAAAAGAGGGCAGGATCCTCACAGTGGCGACTCCATTGGGGATATATTTTAAAAAGTGAGTCAAACTTGAAAAACGTTTCAACTATTTTTATTTTAAATTTATCATTAGTATTAGCATTGCATGCATTAGTTTTCCATCTCCTGACTTCCCTTTTTTATTGGTATTTTTTAAAACAAAAAAAGAAAGGAGAAAATAAAATAAGACAATGCTTCCCTACCCTTCACTTCAGTGGTTCTTTGGAAGGAATTTGTCTCGAAGCTATGTGGGCGATGTTAGCAAGCCTTCTGGCCGTATGTCCCTTTGGATACTGGTAAAAAGGATCACTGCGTACTGTTTAACCTAGCAAAGTTTAGCTTGGTCGGTGAGGTATATTCTTGATTCTTATTCAGAAGGTACCCGGTTACTGGACTACCAAGCCTTTTTACATGCATTTTGTCAATCTTAGAACTTTCCCTTTAGGACAAATACCCTTATAGGTTATGTGTTTTTATTTCTTGTTTGCTTTCGAGTGATTAGAGTAACTCTTTTCTTTCTTTTGGCCAGGTCTTGACCCGTGCCTCTTTCTCTCTCCCGGGAACCTCCATGGGTTTTCTGGGTTCTAACGTCGTTAGGCTGTTGCCTAATCGTTATTCATTTCCTTTTGGCCGGGTCTCAACCCGTGCCTCTTTCTCTTTCCCGGGACCCTCTATGGGTCATCCCAAGTCTGACGCCGTTAGGCCGTTGCCTAATCGTCATTCGTTTTCTTTTAGCCAGGTCTCGACCTGTGCCTCTTTCTCTTTCCCAGGACCCTCCGTGGGTTGTCCCGGGTCTGACGCCGTTAGGCCATTGCCTAACCGTCATTATTTCTCTTTTTGTCGGGTCTCGACCCGTGCCTCTTTCTCTTTCCCGGGACCCACCGTGGGTTGTTCTGGTTTCGACGTCGTTAGGCCATTGCCTAACCCCTTTGTCATTTTCTTTGAGCCGGGTTTCATCAACCCTTGCTTCCTTCCTCTTTTGAAGACCTCGCGAGGATGTCTCGAACCCTTGAGTCGTTAGGTCTTGGACCTAACTTCTCTCTTTTGCATCTAGGACTGGGTCTCATCAACTCGTACCTTGTTCTTTTTATTCTGGGACCCCTTCGGGTTTGTCCAGAATCTTTGTGGATATTGGACTGTTAGCCCAATCTCTTTTCTTTCGTAAGAGTCTGGTTTTCATTGACCTATACCTCTTTCTTTTCGGGACCCTGCGTTGGTCATCCTGAGTCTCGTAGTCGTTGGGTCGAGACCTAGCCTAATTTCTGGTTAGGTCATGTGCCTTTCCCTTTCGTTTTCAGTTTGCCCAAAATCTTTTGAGAAAATTTTGAGTTTCTTCGTCATCGAGCCACAACTCGATGCTTCCCGATGTTAGTCCTCAAGGGATAAG
>JAUTBS010267943.1:0-11140 GCA_032361285.1 Aequorea victoria
CATCAGATTATTTTTCTGGTTAGGTTTAAGTCTTTCGCTGATTATATGTTGTATGGTTCTGTATGTATGGATGGAGTTTTCCTTAATGGCTTGTTTGGTTGGAGCATATTGATGGTTTTAACTATCTGTGATGATGATTGTCATAAGATGCGGTGTGCATCATGATCTTTTTATATAAGATTAGACGAGGTGAGCCGGCGTGACACTACTCCGAGCAGGGTTAATTATTCTCTAAGGAGTGGGGTGTTACAATTTGGTATCAGAGCTTAAGAAGATAGGTTTTGTAGACATGATTGAGTTGGCACTAGGTAGACCATAGGTTGTGCGGCTTAAGTGGTTAAGATTAGGATGATTGTTAGGGATGTCTTGCCTTAGTCTTCGGATGTCTGGTTGATCAAATTAGAAATTTGATTGGAAAGGCATTGTGCACGACGTTGGTTCCAATTAGAAGTCTAAGCAAATCAATTAGATTGGAAGGATAATCCTAGCAATCTAGGTAGGTTGAGAAGAAGGTTCTATGGATGAATGAACCTTGGTTGTTGTGTTGGAGAGATAACCCTAGCGATCTAGGTAAGTTGAGGAGAAAGTTTTATGGATGAACGAACCTTGGTTGTCATGTTGGAGAGATAACCCTAGCGATCTAGGTAGTTTTGTCAGGTTGAGAAGAAGATTCTATAGATGTACGGATCTTGGTTGTTGTGTTATGGAGATAACCCTAATGTTTTAGATGAGTTTGAGCACTTGTGGTGAAAGTTGTAAGTATATGGAATGTTGTTCCAAGTGTTTTGTTGGGGTTGGGATGATAATCCTAATGGATGATATGAGTTTGAGAGCTCGAGAGGGAAGCCATAATGAATGGATCTTCGGTTTGAGGATGTGGTTTTAGTGGTGGAAAGATTACCCTCGTAAGCTAGGCGAACCTGTTGTTGAATGAAATGTTTTGATGGATATAATTATCATTTCAGAAGTTGAACAAGTTACAGTTTTGAGAATGTTGTTCCCATTGAGTTAAGCGGGTTGGTTTAAGTAAGATGTTCAGTTTAGTGTTTGGATCTTAGTCCAAGATGCACATGTTGGGGCACGTTTCGTGTATTATCATGACGGTTACATTGAACGTTGGTTGGTTGTAGACCTTGTAAGGTCGGGTTGGATGATGAGGTTTATCCCCGTTGGAGTAAAGATGGTATAGACGGTATAATCTTGATAGAAAATGAACTAAGTGTTAAGATGGATAAGGAGTAAAAAGAAAAAATATTCTAAGTGAAGTCTCTTGATACGAGTGAGATGGTTTTAATAGAAAAACCTGTTAGTATAACACATAGACATGGTATATGTCTAGTACGTTTCGGATGTCATAAGTCTCATTATAGAGACGAGATTCTTTAAGATAGTGATATGTTACCCTAAAGTTTAGGAGTATGTTGTCACTTCATTGGAAATTAGAATGAAGTGCTTGATGGGTGAATCGGAGAAAAATAGGTAATGAGAAATACCTTGAGATGTGGCGAACATCGATATGGACTTTGGAGTATTTTATAATGATATAGGTTCCCAGGCATTAAGGGTCCGAGAAATTAAATCATGAGATTAAAGTTTGATATGCATGGTGGGAGAAAACGTGTAACGAGAATGTGCTGTAAAATACAAGAGGTATATGGAAAGAACAAATAGATAGTGACCTTTGGATGGTTATAATTTTGAGTAAGTTTCAACCTTAGAAATCTTGAACGCACCAGAAGGTGAGATGTCACATGAAAAGTAAAGAAGTTGTTTTCAATCAACAAAGAACTTCGAACAAGTAATTTTCCCATTGTGAGTCATCTCTAGAGGAGTAAGTAAGGAGTTGAGAAAAAAATGAGGTAAATTTAAATGCTTAACGAAGGGTTGTCGAATAACCGTTGCAAATGAATTAGCCGGATAATGAATTAAATGTCGCAATGTCTTGAATGGACAACATATACGGTGGAATTCCTTGGAGTGGATGAGATGGTCTTAGTACAAATTTTTGTTGTTAAAGCATGTAGACATCATTATGTTGTGCCTAGCATGCGTTGGTTGGTAAAAGTTTCATGATAGACATGAGATTCTCGTGATGGTGTTGTTTCTATACATGTGAAAAGAGATGTTTCCCTAAGAATTTATGTGTAGTCATATTTGAGCTCTAGAGTTGAGCTAAGATTTGAGCCCGGAAGTGATGATGATTCTCATTTTCTTGTATAGAGAATGGAGAATTTTTATGAAGTGTCATCCGCATATGAATGGAAAGTCAGGGATGAGCATGGAGTACCCCGGCAATTTAGAAAAGGTGACAGGCCATGAATATTGAGCCTTATCCCAATGAACTAAGTAAGCCTTAATTAATAATTAGCTAACAATATGCTAAAAGATCTCAATATCAAGGATTTACTCAATTAAAATTCAATATAATCAAAATACGACAACAGTCCATAATGTCTCAACAATATCCATTATTTTAATAATTTATGGTAATAATTCTTTATTCAAATGCAAAAGCGAAAATACATGTCCTAGAGGTCTTATTTTTGGATCCCTTTCAAGCTATCGAGTCCATCATCTAGCTTCGTTCTTGATTACCTGAAATATTATAGTAGAGCGTTAGCTAAAACTGGTGAATGGAATCATGCATAATAGTATATAGTTCAAAATAGGGGATTCAAATATCTTTATATTTTATACATAACTATAGCATGATATATATAGTAATATTAAAAAGGGCAATCATATAACCCATCATTTCATTTCCAAGTGCGATCATTCAACTCATCATTTCATTTCAAAAGGGCGTTAATTCAACCCATCATTTCATTCAAAAATTATATATATTTCCCATATGGTCTCGTCATCAAATGCGAGTCACCGAAATTTCAACTAGACAATAGTGGTGTCCTCAATTCATCAGACATCCAATTGTCTGTATCATAATAATAATGGTCTAGAGATATATTCATCAAAGAGTAGAAGAAATCAAATCAAATGCCACAGGAACAAACTGTGTATACAATGCCACATCATAACTCGGGGCAGTCTCGGCCCATTAGATCCAATATCGTAATCGAGTCACCACAAGTTGGCGCATGTGTTTGTTTCCTAAACGATCCCGGTTCAGGTCACCGGATACACCCGGGCCGTGCCTTAAACCATCGAGTCAACTAGAGTCACCATAAGATTCAGTCCGGGTCTATTTCCTAGCTAGCCAGGGTCACTTCTGCAGAGGGCTTTCGCTGGACTTTTCATTCCCAAGAATCATATCTCATAATCGCACCATATATATAGGAAAACTTGTAAAAGATTTGTACCATGAATTTGCAAGTTTATATCATACAATATCATTTGAACATATTTAAAACATATGCATTTTTTCTTTTCAACATAATTAGAGGAATACAAAGATTTTATCAAAAGTACATAGCATGTAAATCCACTCACCTGATATCGAATGCAAGCTTAAAAGAAATAGTAATGCAATCTACGATTTACACGTCATCCTGATTATACAATGCAATAATCATAATCAACATACAAAACTAATAATCTGAATTAATCAATCAAACGGACCCTTCCACATTTATAAGTTTTAACCTTTGTTTTTGATATTAAATTAATCATTAATTAATTTAATTTATCCTTAAACTAATATCATTATATTCATCAAAGCTTACGTCTCTGGTTTTCATATGTTTAAACGTGGTATTTTCATATATATATATATATATATATATATTCATATGCTTGATCTAATTAAAGATTAACCTTTTAAGTTGAGAACAACCTAATTAATAAACTTTGTGATATATCTATATGTGTATATATCTATCTGTGTAAAAACTAAAATAGAGGGTATGAGATTGCCTAACCTGTGATCACCCAGATGATGATGTTAATGATAGTGGTGTTGCGGTGGCAATAACAACGTCGGTGGTAGTGGTGCTCCCGATTTACAGAGAGGGAAAGCAGCCGAGTGCAGAAGGAGGAATTTCAGAGAGATAGATTATAGAGAGATGGGATCTCTGAAAGGTAGGAGGTGTTTGCGGAAGCGGACTTTATTTATAAAGGTATAAAGGAAATTGACAGCAAAAACTTAAGAATCAGATGCTATCCGTTGATTCTCTCTTTTCAATTTTATCATCTTCCTAAACTTACCCAGCCACCAGTTGTAGCCCACATACACAGGGAACTTCCTACTATTTTTATTTCTTTATTTGTCCCATTCTTTCTTTATCTAAGTACTAAATAACATAATTTAAAGTTTCAGAATCTTTTTATTAATTTAATTAATTATATTCTTAATTAGTTAATTTAAATTAATTAATTTATTAATTTATTATTTTATTAATAATTAGTTTTAATTAAATAAAAAATTTACTGGGTTTTACATTCTCCCCCCTTAAAAGAATTTTGTCCTTGAAATTAAAATACTTACTTTGGGAAAACAAATGAGGATAATGTTCGCGAATCTCATCTTCGCATTCCCACGTAGCCTCTTCTACTTTATGATTTTGTCATAAGATTTTAACGAGTCGAATCTGCTTGTTCCGTAAAACTTTGTCTTTAGTATTATGAATCTGAACAAGTTGTTGCTCATAGGTCAAATTCTCACGAACTCGAAGTGGCTCATAATCCACCACATGTGTCGGGCTATAGACGTACTTTCTCAATATTGATACATGAAACACGTTATGTACCCCGGTGAGGCTAGGTGGCAGGGCCACATGATAAGCAACCTCACCCACTCGGTCTAAAATCACAAAGGGTCCAATATATTGGGGACTCAACTTTCCCTTCTTCTCAATTGAATGATTCCTTTCTAAGGTGAAACCCTGAGGAATACCATATCTCCAACAGAGAATTCTAAGTCTCTTTTATACAAATTGGCATAACTCTTTTGTCGACTTTGAGCTATTAAAAGCTTACTCCAAATAGTGGCATTCTTTTGAGTAGCATCCTTCACTAGATCATATGTCCAAGAAGCTATCTCTCACCAACTTCATACCAACACGGATGGGACCTACATTTCTGCCCATATAACGCTTCATACGGTGCCACTCCCAAACTAGAATGATAATTGTTATTATAAGAGAACTCCATCAGTGGTAACCATCAGTGGTAACTGATAATCCCAATTACCTTTCCACTCTAACGCACAAGCTCTCAACATATACTCCAATATCTAAATGGTTATCTCTGACTGCCCATCGGTTTGCGGGTCATAAGCTTAACTGAAATCCAATCGAGTACCCAAAACAGACTATAAGGCACCCCAAAACTTAAAGACGAAATGTGAATCACAATCTAAAATAATGGATACAGGTGAACCATGAAGTCTAACAATCTCTCTCACATACAACTGTGCCAAACGATCTAAGGTATGAGTCATCTTGAACGCAATGAAGTAAGCTGACTTCTTGAATCGGTCCACTATCACCAAAACTACGTTGTGTCCATTACTCGAACGAGGTAATCCAGAAACAAAATCTATCGTGATGTTCTTCCACCTCCACTCGGGTAGTGGTAATGGTTGAAGCTTTCCCGCTGGTCTTTGTTCTTCAATCTTTACTTGCTGACAAGTAAGGCACTACGCTACAAATTCTGCTATATCCCATTTCATACCGTTCCACCAGAAGTGTTGTCGACGAGCTCTATACATCTTAGTACCTCCTAGATGAATGTTGTACCCAGAACTCCAAGCTTCGGTCAGAATCTCTTTCCCTAATTCACTCCTGGCAGATACGCACACCCGATCTCTGAATTTGAGAACTCCATCGTCACTGACACTAAAATCCTTAATTCTCCTTTGTGCAACTCTTCCACATTTCTCTTGCATTAAAGATCATCTTGCTGAATCACATAGATTCTCTCGAACAAGGTCAGTCTCACTATCAACTGACTACACAAGACCATTTCCCCACGTTGCAAAATCTCTACTCCCATCATCCTCAAATTCTCTATTAAATGATGTTGAACTGTCAATGACGCCGAGGTACCTTATAACATCTCGTATTTTCCCAAGAAAATATTAAAGTTAATTAATAAGGTTTAAGGCCCAAAGAGAGGTCTTGTTTAGTTTATGGTCAATAGGAAGAATGAAATTAAAAATATAAATATAAAAAGAATCCAATTCTTTAATTGAAACATTAATAACGATTGATTCTTAAATCACAAGTCAAGTAGGACTAAAGTAGATTTTATGCCAAGGTGTTTTAATCCCAAAGAGGGGCCAAGATGTGCTAATAGAGTGTTTGCAAAGAGGGGTTGTTGTAGGGGATTAAATCCCAAACTCATGTGTTGTCCCATCACCTGTGGAACCATCACTCTTTGCTGGGATTGGCTGAGTTCTGAATCCCCTTTTCTCTCTCATTCTAGCTAAAATCCCTCTTAGGAGAAGTCTGTGTCCTTGAGAGAGAAAGAGAGGGAGAAGATGGTTTGGAGGAGTTCGTGGAGAAGTAGAAGGAGTTGATGCAAAGGGTCAGGAGAATCTCACACCAGAATTGGAAGTGTAGAAGGAGCGTTGAAGTCCCTGAGGAGTTCATGGAGCTGAAGAATATCCCAACATTTACGGGAATGGATTTCGGGTGTTCAAGACCCGGTGAGGAGAAATCGGTGGAAGAAGGAGCTTGATCTACGATATGCTTTGAAAGGTAAGATTTCGATATGTTTTTGGTTGGGGAAGAGAAACCCCTATTGTATTTTGAGTTTGTAATTCATGCACATAGATGGATTTTTCCTTGTATCCATCTTAGAGTTCATCTATGGAGGATAAATATGGAGTATAATGTGTTAATAATCATATAAATGACCTTTTAGAGGTGTTAGAATTTTTTATGTTTGGGTATTGGGGGAGATGGAGGATGAATGTAGTATACCCTAAGAGTTCTGGATCTAAAAATGTGTTTTTTCCCCAAACAGAGCCTTAGAACAGTGTGTCAGAAAATAGAGCATCGTTTCCGTGATTGTGGGTCAACCCAGACCTTCTGTGTGTCAACCCAAGGTGTTTAGCTATTGGGAGTTTTGACAAGCAGTAGCCTGAGTCGACCCAAGGTTCATGGGTGTTGACTCAGTAGGTTTTGCTCTCTGTAGTTTTGACAGGCGAGCGTATGAGTCGACCCAAGCCTTGGGGGTGTCGACTCAAATTAGTTTGGTCTCTGTTATTTTATCAGGCGAGGAGGTGAGTCGACCCAAGATTAGTGGGTGTCGACTCAAGCGTGGCCCCTGTATGTGAGTCGACCCAAGTGATATATGAGTCGACCCAAGTTGGCACCCAGTGCGCACGTGAGTTGATGTGTGTCGACCTTTTCCTCGACCCAACCCATCTTTGAGCATCCTGAGTCGACCCAAGTGGTCTGTGTGTCGACTCAAAGTGGATGGATCTCGGGTTTTTTTTTCAGACAGGAGCGTGTGTCGACCCAGAGGTATGGGATGTCGACCTTGAGGCATTTGAGTCAACCCAATCCAAGTGTTAGTTGACCTAAAGTGGCGAAGAAGCTTTCCTTCCACCTGTATTTTGGGTCCTTTGTAGCTGCCTTTGGCCGTGGGTTTCTTCATAGAAGTAGTAGTTAATGCTCATTTCTAGTCCCCGAAACCTTAACAGAACTTATTATAAAGTTTTAACAGATTAAAATGAATTTACCAAGTATGGTAGGATGGGCAAAAATATTTAATAAACAAAGATATGATGTTTGAAGTGAAACAAGGGGTCATAAGATAATTATGGGGTCTAAGAAATAAGATCTTAGAATGAATATGATGTACGATTTGATACTAAGCCCAACTAAATTTTGAACAAGGAGACTTTAAAATATTGAAGTTAGAAAATCCTGCGAAAGATGAAAAAAGCACAGAAAACTGAAACGGGCCAAAGTAAGGCCTAAGAGCTCTTAAAGTCCAAAACTTCAAATACAATTTTAGGTAGAGAATGAGACTAAGCCCAACCATAAGGTTCCAATAAAATCATAAAACTAAAGAACTCAATTGAGAGTTCAAAAGAAGAAAATTAATGGAAGGCCTAAATAAGGCCCAAACTTTAAGAAGCCCAATAGAAAAATTTAATTAGGACTTTGGGCCAAATATTATGAGAGCCCAATATAAAAGATTATTTGAGTCCAATTAGTTTATTTATGACCCAATTGATTTAATTACAAGCTCAAACCAAAATTAGGCCAAAAACTTAAAATTTGACCCAAATGAAGTTAATTTGGGCCCAAAGTAAATTTTAATCTCATAAATTAATAAAATAAATAATAAAACAAAGAAAATGAAACTTCTAGAAGGGATGGACCGAAATTCCCAAGAGGAGGGAAGGGTGATGTGACATTTTATGAAAAAAAAGAAAAAAAGAAAGGAAAATATAGAAATGATGGTTGCTTGAAAGAATAAGCTTCCCATGTTGCACCCGCTCCCCCGAGGGTAAATATTTATACTCGAAGTGGTACGACACAACCTATTCGAACTACATATTATACACAATACATCATGATGAGCCAATCATTTACTTGGAAGTTATCATTCACACCTAAATTCTACTAGTCCATCGCTATCACGATGAACATCAACGAAAACAACGTATGGGATACTCCATCCATATTATCCATGCAACAATACAATAATCGACTGTTATATAATTACAACCCAAAAGACAAAATATAATCTTCATGTCTAATGTCTTCATAGTCTCTTCCTTCGGCATATGAGGATATACTTCTATCCCCTGCTATGATCTGCAACCACAAGGTTACAAGAGAGTGGGCTTAGTATTAAAGTGAAATAGAAAATGAAACATATACACTGAAAAAAGTTAATAAATCATCTTTACTCACACCATGATGTATCAGCCATGAGTTGCAACATAGAATAAAGAGTGCAATCTTCAATAAATGGGTTAGCACCAAAATCCATGATATGTTTTAAAAACATATGAAATATCATCAGACACCAACACACTCTTTTAACAGGCCAAGTACTCGTTTAATGTAACGCCCCAAAAATTCGGTTCGTTAAGAGATATACATATAGTATTTAGGGTTATTCTAACGACAACCATCCAAAAAATTTAATATTTAACATCGATAATATAGCTTGGGTTCTTGCGCATTGCACACCCTGTTTAATTTTACATGCCAACTAAAAGAATTTACAGGGAATTACAAAAGTAAACAAAAGTCTTCAGCCTTTGATCATTTAAGTGAGCCACGGCTCTACATACTCCTCTGCGGTCTCTTCGATTGTATTCTCCTCTTCATGACCTAGCATGAAACGCCATGAGCTGCGAAGCCCAGAAAGAATCTCCTGAACCCAACATTTCTAAAACTTAATACATACAACAGGATATAATAACACATAATATGAGAAAATGCTGTAAACTCTTGATTCTCGATCATAACTCCTTTATGCCGAAAGGATCCAAAAAAACTCAACTACCCAAACCTAAACACTTACCCACTTACCAATTTAAGCCCTAGACAGTCTGAAAGACCCACCTTGGCACACAATGATTCATTGCAAAGTGAGATACTCGATTAGCTCATTAGTGTACCAAGGGCAGCGGGGTATAGCCAGGCGAAGAGTTTCGACTCATTGCGCCCCAGAACCACCTAGCGGGGTACGATCAGGTGAGGCGTTACTACACTGTACCTCGGAACCACCTACCATTTGAGTCCCTGACGAGTCTGTGTTAAATCAATAAGTACGACACGGTGCACCAAATGACACTATGGCGACGGGGTACAGCCAGGTGAGGCGTCACTACACTACACCTCGGAACCACCATCCCAAGGTCACAACCAAACAACACTATGGCGACGGGGTAAGGCCAGGTGAGGCATTACTACACTGCACCTCGGAACCACCATCCCAAGGTCACATCAAGGAAAAGAAACCCACCCAGTCCATCACAAGACCAGACCCAAGTCATAACCATATGAACTTGACAACAACCATAACAAGGTCCGACAAGATTTAAACTTAGCCGAGCTAGACACACGGTGAACAACCATACCCGAGACTCAGTCCATGCATGAGAAATTTTGTAACATAAATTGAGACCATATAACATTCATTGCATATATAAACATGCATTTAAACTCATAGATGATATTTAAAGAAGAAACAAATAAGACTTAGTGTAAAAGAACATTAAACACTTAAATTCTCAAAACAGAGCATATTCTAGAATCTTCCGCAGTGGTTATAAAATGCCTTAAACATATCAAACCTTACTCGAAACTTATGAAAATATACGAAGACCTAGATTAAGATGTGATCTACATTTTGCATGAAGATACCAAACACTGGTTATACACGTAATGGTGTCTAAAAATTAGTACAACAGAGGCTGTCGAGATAAGGGTCTGTTTGGTAGAATCGGTATATCTCGAAATCTACTTAATGAAATTAACTTCTGTATACAGGGGATGAACCTAGATTCAAGTATATATCTCTGGATATATGGATCATCATAAGGAGATTTTTGTGGAGAGAGATATGATGAATCAAGGTGAGCTCTGATTCTGCCTCTCTGTCACAGAAGTTCTAAAATTAACAAAGAGGTTCAAAAATACATTTTGGGGCTTAACCAAAAATCACATATACTCAAGACATCCCAAATAACCTATGTTGTAAACAGATTTTTATTTAGACTTAGTTTGGTTCTCACGAAAATTAGAGGAATAGCCTAAAACCAATTCTGTTTTGACACATTCTTCGAAAAAATAACATCCAATAAGAATTCTCATTTCAACTCATCACAAGTATGTCCAAACACAACATAATGTAACAATAAGTCCAAAACAAGATTATTAATTATTTTATAGATTTTTTTTTCTTCATTCCAAACTTTCGTAGAATATAGGTTTAACTTTATTTCTTGATTTCATGAGTTATCTTCATCTTCCTTCATTTTCATCCATCATCTTTTAACTTTGAGAGGATTAGAAGATAATAATGTGTTATTAGGGAGATAAATGAAAGGTTTAAGGAGATTCTTACTTAATGTTACCTTGGGTTTGAAGGTTGGACTAAGCTTTTGTGTAAACCTTCCTTTTCTTCTTATTATTTCTTCTTCTTTCTTTTCTTTTTCTTTCTCTTCCCTTCCCCCTTGTGGCTGCCAAAATTGAGGGCTTCTAGAGAG